>OY856187.1:405335428-405490775 GCA_963693315.1 Diogma glabrata | reverse complement strand
CGTAACTCACAAACCGTGTATATTTTAGCATAACTGTCTTCGACAATAATATTCTCCGCATCCACACGAGTAACTTTGCTGCACATTGCAATAACCAACAATCGGTCCTTAATTTGTT
Organism: Diogma glabrata; assembly: GCA_963693315.1. NCBI lineage: Eukaryota > Metazoa > Arthropoda > Insecta > Diptera > Cylindrotomidae > Diogma > Diogma glabrata. The sequence continues at coordinate 405,490,657 of OY856187.1, read as the reverse complement.
CTAGCCGTTGTAAGTAATTTCGCAACCAAAGAGTACATTTTACACCAAAATTTCAGCTTTCATAAAAAAATATGTCTTTTGTGTTAAAGTTTATTTTGCAAATTCGTATATGTACATTTTATAAAGCCATGGAAAATTCAAAATTTAAAAAAGGCAAAAAGCGTTTTTAATTTCAAATTTAAATTTGGTTTTTAATTTTAAATTAAAATTTTAATTTTAAATTTAATTTTAAATTTGTTTTTTAATTTTAGATTTAATTTTTAATTTTAAATTTAATTTTGATTTAAAATTTAAAATCAAATTTAAAATTAAAAATAGAATTTTAAATTTGATTTTAGTTTTAAATTTAATTTTTAATTCTTAATTTTAAATTTCAATTTTAATTTTAAATTTTTAATTTTAAATTTGATTTTTAATTTGAAATTTAAATTTGATTTTTAATTTTAAAATTGAATTTTAATTTCAAATTTAATTTTAAATTTTCAATTTTAAATTTGATTTTTGATTTGAAATTTAAATTGAAATTTAAATTTTAAATTTGATTTAAAAAAAATCAAATTAAATTAAATTTAAAATTAAAAATCAAATTTAAAATTAAAATTTAAATTTTAAATTTAAATTTGATTTTTAATTTTAAATCAAAATCAAATTTAAAATTAAAACTTAAATCTGAAATTAAAAATCAAATTTAAAATTAAATTTAAAATTAAAATTTTAATTTTCCGAAAAAAATTTCATAAAACAAGAGCTTACCTCAAAAAATGAATATGATATTCGTGTTGAGCAGGTCAAAATCTATAGGAAAAAGTTGGGTTTTATTTAGGGAGATTTTTCTTGTAAACTAGTGTTATTATTCTAGTTGTGGTGGAATAAAAAATATTTCAGTGCTTGTAGGTTCGATCAGTTACTTTAAGTGAAATGGTTACAGAGCCAAAAATTAGATTGTCAGTGTTTTGTACGAACTGGGCCACTACACAGTACACATCCGCACCATTTTTGTACTGATGTTAATTGAAAAACTAAATAAAATTATCAATAAACTACTTGAAGGAGAAGCAAAGAACAAAAGCAATGTAAAGAAAAAAAAGACATATAAAGAAAACAAACAAACAGAAAGACTGAGTTGACTGAAAGATAAAGAAACAACAAAACAAAAATATAATAAAAAAAAACAAACAGATGTTCTTTTTCTGAACAACAAAAAGAAATAAAGAAAATATAAAAGAGGAAAACTGATTTAGATTAACCATCCTAATTTTCTATTTCTAATCCTCGAAAAAAAATGTAACACTTTTGTTTTGCTTACTCGATTTAGACCATAATACTAAGATTGAAGCTACAATAGTGTTAATAAACGGGGTTGTTGTTTTCATGTCTTCTATAAAAATAATAAATACAGTTTTGTTTGAACTAATAAAAATGAATTGCTTTTCATATTCATTGAATTTGCATATTCCAATATTTCATTTTCTAATATTTAGAATTTTTATTCACATCCCCAAACGTTATTCGAGTACATGAGTCATGACTGATTAAATAAAAAATTAAAATAACAATGGTGACAGCGGTGTAATTTTTGAAGTACCATTTTCTCTATATTTTGATTTTTCCCTAAAGTTGCATGAGTAGTGAGTGATGATAATCGTTTCAGAAACCTCTATAAAAACTCGGCTCACAAAATCTAATAGGAAAGAATGAGAGATTTATCATTTTCGAGCATTTTAACATTATTAAAATTCAGAACAAAAGATATTAGTGTTCACTGAACTCTTGAAGTTTATTTTTAATTTGGTTTTGGTTGCTCCAGATTTCACTTTTTCTTACTAGTCTTTCATACAGAAAATAAATCACATATTTCATTTTAGAAGATAATCAGAGATTTCATTATGATTCTGACACAAAATGTCTCCATAAATATTTGACTGAATCTCATCGTTTATACAAATAAAACACAACTAAAAAACTATAATTTCTAGTGGGTGATTTTTATTTTTTGCTATAAACATTTTTTTTTTTCAATTTTTTGGGATCATTGTACGAAATAAGACAGAAAAATAAAAGAACCAACAAAAAAAAAAATGAATCAAAATATTGATTTTGATTTCAGACACGTGATGAATGAGAAGCTGATGAGTTCGTTCTCCCTTGATTCATAATATCAATGTTTTGTTTGTTTACTTTGTATAACGAATATTAATTGTTTACGGGTTACATTGTAAAAATTTTCTGAGCTTAAATTTTAATCAAATTCCAATCCATAAAAATACTTTTACTATAATTACGTTTGGTAAATGGTATCATGGACTAGGGGATGAGATTTGTAAATTTTATGGGTTTATAGTCTCCAACAATATTTTCTTGAGTTTATTGACTTCTATAATATTTTAAATCTTAGATTAACGGGTTTTATTTTTATTTCTAGGTAAACTAAAAATGAAATCAAATAATTTAGTATAAGTCTGAAGAAAATGTGTCAAGGCATCATACCAACACGAGTAAGTAATATAATAAATTATAATTAATTGTTTTCTAACTATCAGCGTATTTAATTATTGTTATGGAAAAATTATATAGATCTGTGATTTTCCTCTCTTCTGGCGCCATTTTATGTTTACCAACTGTCATAAATTGCATACAATTTATTGTACAGATATAAATAAGATCTAAACAACTGTTTGTAAAATATCTGTTGAATCAAATTTTTCCTATGCAATTATCTGAAATTGAATCACAAACAAATTTTCATAAATTTTATTAAATTTAAAATATTACTTTCATATGATTAATCTTATAAGATTATTTTCATTGTAATATTTTTTTTTATCAACATTATAAATCTCTTGTACTCATATATTTCAAGTATTTCTATTATTAAGGTAGTATATAATAGATGATATAATCAAACTGAAATACAGTAAAACAGTATAATTTCTATTTATAGTAAGAATAAAATAGAAATTAAAAGAAAACGATTGATGACATTTGTAGATTTTTATCTTGAAAGACAATAAATTCTATTTGCTATAAAAATGTTTAGTAAATTAAAAACTTGTTTTTATAGCAGAATGTAAGTGTTTTGATCATCGATAAAATAGTAGATTATTTATTAATAGAGGAAAGTTCACGTTTTTCTCACATGTGCTAGAAACTAGGACACACCCTTCATTAGAATTATAACGGTAGGCTTATCATTCAAAATAGTATTTATAAAAGGTTGGGTTGTTTCTAAAAGTTATGAACCAAAACAAAGTTCAGAAAAATGTTGTAAAATTTAAAGGTAAACTATTAAGTTGAGAGTAGCGATGTAAACTTATATTTCACCGCGCAAAGGTCTATGTTTTATAAGAGCCAAGCCCAAAACAAATAAGTTCGTAAATATTTACGTAAAATAATAATATAATTTTATATCTCCTTTTATTATCCCGCAATGACTTGACGTTTATTGCTTACTGTTTACTTAGGGATTGTGTTTAGATTTATAAATACAAATGCCGATGTAATTAAAAGTTACATGCTTTAAAATATAAAAAATATAATAATTAGTGTTAATTGTATAGATAGTTAGACAATAATATGTTTAAGAATAATGTTTGCCGATAATGGGACTGTAATATAGCTTTGACTATCATAATTTTTATTTGCAATTTTTCCGTTTATAAGTTTCCAATAATGATAAAGAAGTGCTTCTAGAGATGGAGCTAGTTTTTCGTCTTTGTCTTCCATGTAGCTGGTGACTGTTAGCATGATCCACCATTCAAAATAAGTAGAATTTTAAAAATGTTCATGATTTCAATACTTAGACTTTCGAGTGCTCTTAAAACAAAACCTTCCAGTTCGTAGATTTGGTATGGCCGGCATACATTATTTGCTTTTACTTCACCACAAATGAAGTTGGTGGTTGGTTGACAAACACTCATGGGCTCTTGATGAAACTTTAGTATATGATCCGGGTTCACTTGAAAATGGGAGAGCTGCATTCATTTCAAAATTAAAAAGCGGCAAGGGGTCTTTTAAACACTTGTTTATTTGAATCTTGAATAATTTTTCTTATCCTGGCTTTCATTCTTATTGAGACTTGGTATATAAGGTTTTAGTATTGTTTCCAATATTTCTGCATACCAACTTTCGGTTTTTCAGTGCCGGTAAATTTGTTTTTCATTTTTTTGTGTTGTTTTATGCACACTACAGCCTACAATCATAAAGTGATTATAATGAAACTTATGAAAAAGGTTTCAATTAGTATATGAGAAAATTTTCTTTAAATGTTTGAAGGCTGAACTTATCAGGGACAACTGGGGAGGCAATACATTTCACAAATTAGCCACTCTTGAAATAATCGTTCTGAAAAAGATACTTCCCCAACGGTATATACGGACAGCAAATGGGTGGTACACATTTTAAGATTGTGTTTACCGGTTGTATTGTATACACGATTTCTCTCAAGGACGAATCGTTAAAATTGTATTTATAGTAGATTTACAGTTACGCCATATTTCAGTGGAACTGGAGTGAATCAAGTTGACCAGCTAAATCAGTATTATCAATTAACCGTATTTTCCTTCTCTAAAAGGAGCCTCGACATTTTATTGTTAACTGACTAGCACCTGGCCAAACATAACAACAGTATTCCATTAGTGCCGGGTCAATCGGGTTTGCTACAAAAAAAATTCTTTGCAGCATTTGGATGGTCGGAAAAATTAGGATAAATTATAAGTAAATTAAGAAAAATCAACTCAACTCGATAAAAGTCCCATAAAGGGGGTGGAGGTAGCTAAATATACGTTTTGAGGGTTTGAGGCTGGTTTTATACGATTTGTGGCTGTAATATGCATCCTATCAAAAAACCTAATGTGAAAGTGGTAGATAATAAAAAAATCTAAAATTTTTGTGTCGATCATTTTTTAGCATATCCTCAAATTAGGAAGAAAAACGCTAAAAACAGTTTTTTTTTTGTTTTTTATTTTTATCTAACGCAAAATAGTATATTTTCCTACAAGAGATGAAAACGCTACTTTTTCGTGAGTCCAAATTTTTTTTACGAGACGCGTTAACGTCGAGTGGGGTAATTTCACGAACTTAAAATGTTTTTATCTCGCGTAGGAAATGCGATTTTTTCTATAATAGTTAATATATAAACGATATTTATTAGAAACTAGCAGGACCCGGCATGCTTTGCTACGCTTATAAATAAAGTTTGTGCACAGACATTTTGTTGACGTAGTAGCAATGATTTCAAAAAGTGGTAATGAGAAATGATAGCGTAATTTTTAATCTTTGTTTTTAAAAATACGAATGAAAAATAATATGTACTTTAGCTCATGAGTTCGGATATATGAAAAATTGTCGATCAAATAAGTTTTCGAGTAAGCTATTAAAAAATTTAAATGGCTTGTTGAATTAGTAGAGGTGTGTCATCTCTATATACAACATTATACAGAACAAAAATTCACAAATGTTCACAGTGCTCAAGCATTGTATTTGTACCCGACACAAAACACACAACAACTGTTCTAAAGAAGTTTTTCTAACAGAAAATGAAAAATGCTGTCAAATTGCAAAATTCAAGTGAATTACAATAATTACTTTGATCTTAATCACTCATAAAATCTCTCAAAATTTTATTTTTTACACTAAAAAGTTTTGTTTATTTAACATCGGTCGCATATTGCCGCTATCTCATAAGAAAGAAAACTCGAGAAAACTCGTAAAGATAACATTCAATTTACATTGTGTCATTTTTATTGCAACTTATTTATTTTAATATGGAACGAATTTCAAAAAGTCGTTTTAATTCTATTTATTTATTCGAGTCCTTATGGATACACTATATGTTTTGTTTTTTCGTCTGGTGTGTACACGAATAAATCAGAAGGTTTTCCTAACGCGCCAGCCACATACAGTTGTCCATGTGAGAAGAACGGATTCTCCAAATCTACTCCACATACTTACAGTAACTGTCCGTGTGCTTTGTTGATGGTAATTGCAAAAGCGAGTTGCACTGGAAACTAAACGTTTGAATCTGTTGGGATCATTGAAATATGTGGCCTGTTTGTCGTGGCAACACTACATCTTCCTTTTCGAATTTTCCACTCAAAATTGTAGCTTCAATAACATTGTTCATCATCTTTTTCACCGAAGTTCAAAAAAGTTTGTGCAATTTCAAAATATGTGACATATTTGGTATTACAATATGTGTCACAACAACACATAAAAACCTTTTAAGACCTAGGTTCTACAACATCATGCTTTTTAAGACGTTGATGGTCGCAAATTTCTTTTTTTCTTAAAGAATAGAAAACTTAATAATAATCCTTTCACATAAAATAATGTAAATAATGTAATATTTTATGATCGGATGGAGGAAATAAAAACAATATAATTTTTTTTCAAATTTGCAGGAACAAAGCTAAAATTAGGTTCCAAATTATCCTAGTGCTAGAAGCATATACCAAGATCATGTAACGCATTGTTTACCTCATGCCAGCGGCTTTGTCACATCCATATAGATTGAGTTTTCTGCATAGGATCTTGATGAAACTTTGGCAAATGATACAGGTTCACTTGAAAATGGAAGGATTCATTTCAAATTTGTACAAAATGGCGCGGGGTCTCCGGAACATCTCTAAGTTTAAATCTTGAATAACTTCTGATCGCGGGCTATGATCTTATTGAAACTTAGTATATAAGGTTTTAGTACTGTTTTCAATATTTCTGCATACCAACTTCCGGTTTGTCACTTCCGGTTAACAAGTTTTTTTTCAAGTGTTTATCCCTACTGTAGCCTACAATTACCGATCGATTTTCATGAAACGTTGGTAAAAGCTTTTAAATAACATGTTAAACATATTATCAGCTTTTGGAGCACATTCAATAAAGGGTTGGGGGTCCACCATACAACAGGCGGTTTTTTCCACAAAGTTTTTATGTTTGTTGGAAGCATAAAACATTCATTCGTGAAAGAATTTTGATAACACTTTGGAAAAAGATGCAAACATGTATGACAAGGAACTGATTAGTTTTTGAGCGATAGTGAACAAAGTGGTGGGGGGTCCCTGGAGCACCTGTTTTTTTGAAAGCTCTATAACATCTGTACCTGATAATAGAATTGGATGAAACTTGGTACATGAGCATTTAGTACAGTTCACAACAGTCCTACATCCCAACTTCCGGTTTTTCACTTCCGGTAAATTTTTTTTTTTGTAAATTTTTGAAGTTTTTTCAGTGTCTTTATGCACAATACAGCCTACAATAATGAAGTGATTATGATGAAACTTGTGGAAAAGGGTTCAATTAGTGTGAGAAGATAATTATCATCTTTTGAGACACATTGATCAAAGTGGTGGGGGGTCTACCATACAAATGCTGACTTTTCACACTTTGTTTTTAAAGTTTGTTGGGAGCATACAGACTTCATTCATGAATCAATTCTAAAGTCACTTTGGAAAAAGATGGAGACTTAAATGACAAAGAACTGATTAGTTTTTGGACAATATTGGGATAAGTGGTATGGGGTCTCCCGAACATTTGTTTACTGTGCCATCATTTTTTCAATGTTTGTTGGGAGCACACAGCATTCGTTCGTGAACCAATTTTGATGACACTTTGGAAAAAAATGCAAACATATATGGCAAAGGACTGATTGATTTTTGAGCGATAGTGAACAAAGTGGTGGGGGGTTTCCCATACACCTGTTTTTTTTAAAGCTCTATAACATCTGTACCTGATAATCAAATTGGATGAAACTTGGTATATAAGCATTTAGTATAATTTACAAAAATTCTGCATCCCAAAAAACTTCCGGTTTTTTACTTCCGGTTAAAAAGTTTTTTTTCAAGTGTTTATCCCTACTGTAGCCTACAATTACCGATCGATTTTCATGAAACGTTGCGAAAAGCTTTTAAATAACATGTTAAAGATATTATCAGCTTTTGGAGCACATTCAATAAAGGGTTGGGGGGTCCACCATACAACAGGTGGTTTTTTTCCACGAAGTTTTTATGTTTGTTGGGAGCATAAAACATTCATTCGTGAATAAATTTTGATGACACTTTGGAAAAAGATGCAAACATGTATGACAAGGAACTGTTTAGTTTTTGAGCGATAGTGAACAAAGTGGTGGGGGGTCCCTGGAGTACCTGTTTTTTTTTGAAAGCTCTATAACATCTGTACCTGATAAGCGAATTGGATGAAACTTGGTACATGAGCATTTAGTACAGTTCACAACAGTTCTACATCCCAACTTCCGGTTTTTCACTTCCGGTAAATTTTTTTTTTTATAAGTTTTTGAAGTTTTTTCTGTGTCTTTATGCACACTACAGCCTACAATAATGAAGTGATTATGATGAAATTTATAGAAAAGGGTTCAATTAGTGTTAGAAGATAATTATCATCTTTTGGGACACATTGATCAAAGTGGCGGGGGGTCTACCATACAACTGGTGAATTTGCACACTTTTTTTTTAAAGTTTGTTGGGAGCATACAGATTTCATTCATTAATCAATTTTAATGGCACTTTGGAAAAAGATGAAGACTTTAATGACAAAGAATTGACTAGTTTTTGGACAGTATTGGGATAAGTGGTGGGGTCTTCCCGAACATCCGTTTATTGTTTCAATGTTTGTTGGAAGCATACAACATTCGTTCGTTAAGTAATTTTGATAACACTTTGCGAAAAGATGCAAATATGTATGGCAAGGAACTGATTAGTTTTTTTTAGCGATAGTTAACAAAGTGGTAGGGGGTCCTCCAAGCACCTGTTATTTTGGAAGCTCAATAACTTCTGTACCTGATAATCGAATTGAATTCTGCATCCTAACTTCCGGTTTGTCACTTCCGATAAAATGTTTTTTTACTTTTTCTCGTATAACAGAATTTATGTTTGTTGGGATACTACTGCCTGCCTTACTATTTTTATTCATAGAACTACGAAGTCCATAATATTTGTTAGCTTTTAATTAAAGTATTTTATGGATATTAGCTCATTATATATCCAGAACACTATGTTTCCAGAGCTGTGGTGAAGTCAGCCTATGCATCAGCGTCCCAATATTTGTTTTTGTTATTCTTTGTTTTTTTTTTGTAAATATTTTCTTATCTTGAATAAGAATTAGTTCACAGAAACAGAGTTTAGGGAAGAAATATTTTCCTTAAAGTCGCGGCGACTTTAAGGGAAAATATTTTTTCCCTAAACTCCGTTTCTGTGAATTGTTTTTCTGTGAATTATTTTTCTGTGAATTGTGTTTCTGTGAATTGTTTTTCTGTGAATTGGTTTTCCGTGAATTGGGTTTTCTGTGAACTGACCGTGAATCCTTCTTTGAATAGTTTTTGTGCGAATTTCATTTCGTAATTTTGAGTTTTTAATCGATGTTATCAACTATCTTTCTTTGTTAAAGAAACATGTATTACATACAATTGCAAACCGATAACATATTTGGTGTAGATGATAAAATTTGTAACATCATTATGTGTTTAATTCAAATACATATAGTTTTGATACGGAACGAATTTCAAAAATGTTTTTTTTTTAAATAGGTTTACTAAATGGGAAGAGCCGAAAAGACGATGTGCTCGATAACTGTACCGGAAGTGTATCAAAAAATCGTCAAGTGTCTCAAAACAAGGAAATTTGCATATTTTTTGCTTAAAAAACGATCATTTTAGGTGATTACGAATAGAAACATTGAATATGAAGAAATTTTGATGGTCGGGACTGGTATGTGAGACCAAAAACTAGATTATTGAATTATAAGTTTGTCAAAAAAATGTTGTCAAGTGTGTCAAAAGAAAGATTTTTATTTATTATTTTACCCAATTTTTTGGAAAAAAATTAAATTAATTATTTGTATGACATGAAATTTTATTATTATTATAGAGAATTATGGCATTATAAGTTTGTCAAAAAAATAATGTCAAGTGTGTCAAAAGAATGATTTTCATTTCTTTTTTTAGAAAATAGTAAAATTAGTTATTTGGATATAATGAAATGTAATGAACATGAAATTATTATTATTGAGAATTTTATTGCATTATAAGTTTGTCAAAAAAATATTGTCAAGTATGTCAAAAAAATTATTTCATTTAATTTTTTAGCCAATTTTTTGGAAAAAAAAATTTAGCTGTTTGTATGAATGACGTAAATGTGACATCGAAATTTTTGAATTTGTTATAGTTTTTGAAATATTTTTGGAATTTTGAAAAAAGTTTGTAATTTTGATTTTGTAATAATTTTTGCAATAGTTTTAGAATTTTGGAAAAAGTTTTAATGTTTGATTTTGTTATAAGTTTTGCAATATTTTTAGAATTTTGAAAAAAAAAATAGAATTTTTGATTTTGTAAGAATTTTTGGAATATTTTTAGAATTTTGAAAAATTTCAAATTTTTGATTTTATTATAATTTTTGGAATTTCGAAAAAATGTTTCAATTTTTGATATTGTTATAATTTTTGCAATATTTTTAGAATTTTGGAAAAAGTTTGAATTTTTGAATTTTCAAGAATTTTCGGAATATTATTAGAATTTAGAAAAAGTTTAAATATTTGATTTTATTCTAATTTTTGGAATTTTGAAAAAGGTTTCAATTTTTGATTTTGTAATAATTTTTGCAATATTTTTAGAATTTTTGAAAAAAGTTTAATCTTTGATTTTGTAATAATTTTTGGAATATATTTAAAATTTTGAAAAAAGTTTGATTTTATTTAGTTTTTACAATATTTTTGGAATTTTGAGAGAAATATGAATTTGAAATAGTAACGAAACAATAGAAAAATTAAAATTCAAATAAATAAGAAATACAAAAAAATTAAATAAATAAATAAAATAAAAATAATAAAGTTAAATAAAAATAATTAAATAATATAAAAAATAAAATAAAAAAATTTAATAAATATATAAAGTAAATAATAAATAAATAAATAATAAATAAATAATAAATAAATAATAAATAAATAATAAATAAATAATAAATAAATAATAAATAAATAATAAATAAATAATAAATAAATAATAAATAAATAATAAATAAATAATAAATAAATAATAAATAAATAATAAATAAATAATAAATAAATAATAAATAAATAATAAATAAATAATAAATAAATAATAAATAAATAATAAATAAATAATAAATAAATAATAAATAAATAATAAATAAATAATAAATAAATAATAAATAAATAATAAATAAATAATAAATAAATAATAAATAAATAATAAATAAATAATAAATAAATAATAAATAAATAAAAATAAATAATAAATAAATAATAAATAAATAATAAATAAATAATAAATAAATAATAAATAAATAATAAATAAATAATAAATAAATAATAAATAAATAATAAATAAATAATAAATAAATAATAAATAAATAATAAATAAATAATAAATAAATAATAAATAAATAATAAATAAATAATAAATAAATAATAAATAAATAATAAATAAATAATAAATAAATAATAAATAAATAATAAATAAATAATAAATAAATAATAAATAAATAATAAATAAATAATAAATAAATAATAAATAAATAATAAATAAATAATAAATACACAATAAAAAATAATAATAAATAATAATAAATAAAAATAACAAATAATAAATAATAATAATAAATAATAACAATAATAGTAATAAATAATAATAAATAATAATAATTATAAATAATAATAATAATAAACAATAATAATAATAATAATAAATAAAAATAATAATATAATAAAAATATAAAAATATAAAATAAAATTATAATGAAAATAATAAAATAAAATATATAAAAAATAGAAAATAATAAATAAAAAAGTAAAAAAAAAATAAAATTAATACACAAAGACGCATAGACACATGTCGAAATACATTTAAAACAATAAATTTTTGAGTTTATTCCAGTAAAAATATTAAAAAATAAAATTTCTATGAAAAATCAATATTCTTGTCAAAATGAGATACCTTTACTTAATTGTGAATAAAACCGAAATGCGTCCATCGATTTTCATGATCCATGTCTCGTCTTGTGCACAGATTATGTGACTACGTCAAAGTAATAAAACTTGACACTTTTTTCCCTTTTTGAATTTTGCATGATTTTTCAAAATACAATTTTTTTATTTTTTAGGCAAAAAATTATTTTTTTCTTCATAAATTTATTTATAACTGCGAAACTGTTGATTGTGTAAAGAAATAGAGTATCAGCAGATTAAAGGAATTGTAACTCTTAATTTTTCTAAATTTGTTTCAGTAAAATCGGACTAGTCGTTCTCGAATTATGTCAAAAAAAGTCCCCAAAACGTGACTATTTCCCCTATACGATTCATACTAACTTCAAATCGATATATCTCGATTCCTAAACGTGACCCAGCGAAACGCCGGGACACGCATAACTTTTTTTTGACCGATATAACTTTTCCCGGTAGTCAGAACCCCAGCGGATCACTGACCCCTACCATTTGTCGCACAGTGTAATCTACAACTAATTTAAGGTGATGTTAAGTGATGAGCTGTTAAATAATGTAAAACATTTTACGCACAAACTTAATGTATTTTACAATTTTGTGCGAATTTCTAGCTATCGTGGCTGAAAGTTGAACTTTACGCTCGTAAAATAAAATCCCGTTGCTATATAAAACATGGGGGTATGGTTTTTAAATTATTTTTATTTGCATTTTTTTTTTTCATTTTTTTCTGAATGAACAATATGTCGAGAATATTGTGTACAAATTTTAAGTCAATCCGAGTAAAACTAACGGAGTTACAGCGTTTCAACAGGGTTGCCGTTTGACCCCATTTTCGCGAAAACGTCATTTTTGAAGTTCATTTTTGAACATTAGAACTCAAAATCTACTGAACCGATCCTTTTGAAAATTTGAACGTTGCTACTTCACATAAATCAACAGGTAATCACGAAGAGTTTTTTTTTTCATTTTTTCTATTTTTTTATATCAAATTAACCGCGATTTTTTGAGCTAAAATCGCGTTTTCCACTTCCAAGTGCTGCAAAAAATAGAAAAAAAACTCTTCGTGATTACCTGGAGAAATACATCACTTTTAAAATGCATATCAATTTTTTTTGTTTCACATGATCCGGTAACGGGTTATAATGTTCACCGCAAAACCCTTTTTCTCCAAGGCGCCTCATGAGATTCAACGTCACCGGCTTATTTATCAATATTTTTAATTGAAATTTTTTTCTGACATACTTCAAAAGTTGTACAATAATATGTAATTAAATTTAATAAAATTATATTACTCATGTCGCCGCAAAAAAATCACTAAAATATGCTTTTTTCGTCTTTAAAACCCTATCCCCCTTAAATAAATAAAAGTAGTCTATTGAATTGCTGTTTAATTAACACTTCAACATCTCCAACCTTTGATGATCGATTTTGATGGAAATTTATTTGTGCTATGTTCTACTGACACAGGGCAAATGAAATCGATGTTTTGAAAATAGCAAAAAGTGTAAACAATTTAAAGCTATTGGATTTTAATCTTGACCATCGTATCAAATAATAGTTTAAGTTGTTACGGACGCAGTTAAATCTTGGAAATCTAAAATACTTAAAGAAATTTTTGAATGTTGTGTAGTTGGAGAAGATGCAAACGATTTAATTGCTAGAGTCGATTCCTCATCAGATATATTTAAAATATTGTGCAATATTTCAATCCGAGTCAAGATCTTTTGCACAACTCAAATACCATATGCAAATTGCAATGATCTAACATGGTAAAAGTAAATTTTATTGCATAAAAACGCACAACTACCTTTTTAATAAGTAAAAGTGTGTTCCCAGTAGAGATTTAATTTTAATTATAAAAAAATTACTTAAATTTTTGTCCAACATCACTCTGACTTTGAAAAAAAAATATATTTATTCTCTGACATAAAAAAAATCAATTGCACAGAAATGCCATTTCATGATTTACGCTAGTTGTTAAGCTAATTAAATACAATTATCAACAATTATTCAGTATAAACATTAACAATTATTAATAATAAACATTAGTTTAATTTAATTACATAAATAAAAGTGACAGATACATAATAAATGACTGACAATTGACAATCAACAAATCTCGGTTTCAAAAAAACTTTTATGTGGAAAAAATTGTCGTAATAAATTGTGTTTGGATTATGTTTAATAAAATTTGACGACAATCGTTTATATGTATTGTATATACATATTTTGTTTTTTTTTAAATAAACGTTTCAACAATGGAAAATCTCGTTCTAAAAAACTAACTAAAGTATGTCTCATAGTCTATTAACCTATATTTCGTTTAATAATTTCTGCAAATAGTTTGCAAATTAATGTTTTTTAATTAATTATACAATAAAATATGTTCAACAAACAAAAAAAAATATATTATAGCAGCATATATGATATCGCGTGATTTATTCTACAACTTTTTTATAGTAAGTTTTGTCATGATTGCGGCTTTTTATTCAAAACAAAAATGTGTGCTATGCTATTTTGTTTATTTTTTTTGGTTTTGTTATGACATAAAATTGATTTTGCTTGTTGCTCACTTGACACATATTTTGTGTTATAGTTTAATTATTATTTCATTTTTGTCGCCTTGTTGCTGTTTTTATCCTTTTTTGTGTGGGATTCGAATTCCAAAAAAAAAACGAATTTTTTGTCATATCAAATTCGTTAGTAAAAAAATCTCAATTTCATATTATAAAATTTTTAAATCGAACCAACTTTCACTCCAAATATAATGAAACATAAAACTTCTTGTACAAGCATAACCATAACAAAAAAATTAATTGAAAATTAATTAAGTTTTAAAAGTTATTAATTACATAGAAGTAAGTACACAACACTCAAATTATAAACTCAATTTTAATTGTAAAGTTTAAAAGTTGATTGGAAATAAGAAAATGTTCACAGTATGTTTAAGAAATTAAAAACAAAAGTTATTGGGTTGTAACATAAATTTGTCACTTCTTTTTGTAATTTTATTGAACTCGTGTCTATCTGGCGGGGAACCAAATATCCATTTTCATTTTTAATTACTTTTCCTTTAGATTTAACTTTTCTTTAATTGTTTTCCATTATTTTTGTTTTGTTATTTATGTAAAATATATTACCACCTCTCTACCCTTTGTTATCACATTAATTCCAAAAAACAAACCAAGAAGAAAATTAGATGAAAAATGAAAAGTGAAAATGGAAAATTTGAAAATTAATGTTGATGAGTTTTTATGTAAATTTAAAATGAAATTTAATAAATAAATTACATTTTTTTTTGTTTTAATTTATTTACCTTCTCTATCTTTTTTAGTTTGTATCTGTTTAATTAACCCTTAATGATAGGTTTTTTGGTTTTATAAGATTGAAATTGAATTTAGTGTTTCTATTTTATGTTGTATTTTAGGGAAAAGTTTTTGATTATATAAAATTTAATAGGATTGATTTCAAAGGAACTTGGTTTTTGGATCTGACGATGATGGTCATCAAATAAATCTATAAAAGTTGTAAATGTAATTCAATTCGATCGCTTCAATAAGTTTGCAAGAAGTTTTCCCTGTAGAACATAAAAATGAATGTTTGTAAGATAAATCAAAGAATATTATGTTTTGATGGTTAAAGCTCGTTAGATGAGAGAATTTACTGTTTTATCAACTGAGATCGTTCAAGTAGATTGAAAATTTAGTTTGATTCGATAAAACATACTGGGTACTAGAACAAATACCATTAAGAAAAACTTTGTTATGTGCATTGAATTTACCCAAAAACAAATTTAAGAAAACTAGTTACTAGAAGACGAATAACAACCAATGGGATAGGTGGCAACAGAATAATCGAGCTGATTCTCAAAAAAACAACGCAATCAAAAGTTAAAAAAACAATTTAATAAAATAAACAAAAATGGAGTTTTGGAAGAGTGTTTCGGTGAAATCAAAGGATGACCAGAGGACAGAGGTGTGGCTCCGAAAGTCATGAACTAGCATTTTCCTTCCCACTGTTACCCGACAAGCCAATGACACCACCAACACCCTATGTTGAGAATAAAGCGTTGGTTTTGACAGGCGATTCATTTCCTTGCTTTGGTCTACTAGTCTAAAGCTCCTCCAGATATCGTCCACTAGTCTACGCTCCAGATACCCTCCAACAAGTTACGCTCTAACGAATAGAATTTTTGAAGACCGTCACAGTTAGATTACTTGAGCGTAACATTTAGTGGTACTAACCCCATTGATAACCCGTAGACATGGTGAAATAACCATGGTGGGATGACTTAAATAATAAACCATCATCAGTAAATAAGTACATCAAAATAAAACTAACAGAATCGTCTGCTGGTCAAGACTTACCAGAATCTTGCCTTTCGCCGACAGAACAAAACTGAACAAAAAAATTTAAAACACAAATGTTGTCTGCGCGTCAGGACTTATAGGATATCTTGCCTCCACCCACAGAACAACCTCAGACAACACCAAACTTACACATCAATACAAAAGTGTTGTCTGCGCGTTAGGACTTACAAGACTTACTCTTGCCTTCCGCCCACAGAACAACACACAAATATGAAAAATCATACAAAAACACAAATTCACAAAAAAATAAAAATAAAAAAAGAAAAGAGATTGAAATTACAAAAAAACTAAGAAATTTTCACAACAAAATGGCCGCGAAGAAGATTCACGGATCTACTGCGAAAAAATAACAACAGGGGTAAAACCAATAAAAAAATCAAAAGAAGTTCCAATAACTGTTCAAAAAATAATTATGCTTTCAAAAAATCAAAAAATATTCAAATTCTAAAATATCTAAAAACGGTAAAAAATATTATTAAAACCAATCCACCAAAAACAAATCCAAAAAAATGAATTTTAATTAGTAACAAAAAATTTAAGTAACAAAATATTTTAACAAAAAACAACTAAACAAATTGACTTTAATTCAAAATTAAAAGCTTTTAAAAAAAAATAATAATTTATCAAATAAAATAAAAAAAAACACAAACTGATTAGTGGTCGTCCAGTTGGACCGAGCAGCTGAACCTAGTAGCCCAAAAATGATTATAAATTAAAAGAAAAAAATATTAAATAATCAAAAATACTAAAAAAATGCAATTCAAATTTTGAAAAGTAATCAAAATACAAACAAATTTACAGAAAAACAGTTAAAATTACAAGAACTTTAAAATTCAAATATTTAGAAATAAAAAAAAATTGCTTATACAAAAAATTTACAAACTTTTAAAATTTTTCAAAAATCAAAAAAAATTTGAAAAAAAGTCATAAATTATTTAAACATTTAAAGGAATTTAATTCCAAGAAAAATTTAAGTTTCCAAAATAAAACTACCAATTGAGTGGTACGGTGGCAGTTGTTGGTCGTCTAGTAGTTGAACTGATTTCAATAAAAAAAAAGTCCGACAAGTGCGAATAAAATTCGCTCGCCAAGGGTTCCGTGAATGTAAAAGAACACAATATCAAAAATAATTGTCAAAAAGTTGTGTTGTAATGTTTTTATATTGCCAGACCATGACGCATAACAAAATAAATGTTTAATCGTAAATGAGAATAGTAAATTACAATCACACATTAGACCGACCCATTTTTGTATGGAAATGCAAAATGTTGTTTTTTTTTTGGGTGCTCAGGGCTATATTCGTTTATTGGTCCATACTGAATATCCACACAAAAAATTGGCCCAATTGGTGCATCCAAGAGCCAGCGCTTTTGCATATAGCAAAACAAGATTCGAAATTTCTCAGCTGTAAATACTCATATCTCAAAAACGCTTAATGATATGAAAAAAAAGTTAAAGCAAACCACGTTATATTGCAATTCTCTAACTTTCTTAGAACAATTTTTTTTCTCAGAATAACAACAAAAAAGTTTTAGTGGAATTTTCTGAATTCGTTCTCAATTTTTCAAAAAGGCCTCATTGCCTCCAGTGACATTTAGGAAAAAAAAGTTCCAAACAAAATATTAATATTTTTGCTAAACTAACATTTATTTAGAACATACTTATAACTTTTATTCAAAAATAAAAAAGTTTTAGAACAAAAGATCCATTATTTTAAGTATTTCTTCAAATTTTCAGTATAGCTTAACAGTGTATTTGTAAAAATATACAAAATCTATTAAAATTAATTAAACACAATATCATATTAATAAAAAAATTATTTGCCTTTAAAAATATTTGCAGAGTCACTTAGGAAAAACAACTATTATGGCAAGTGTCAGAATATGAGCATCGATCAATGCATTCCTGACAGTGTAATTTATCGAGAAAAATTTTTGAAAGTCGAACTTCTACGGTTTTTTGTTAATTCAATAGTGTTCTCAAAATATGGATGCAAGAACTAATTTTTTAAGAAGCAGTTCAAAAAATTTTAGCTATAAACTGTTAGAAGGTCTTGAAATTTGCATTTGCCTGTAGAGAACATTAGTTAATAATTTATTAAAATGTCCATATCTTTTGATTAACTTAACCGAATTTCGTGATTTTATAATTGTTTAAAAGGTATTGAGCTAAGTAATTTTAGTAAATTATTTTTGCACGTTTCAAATTTAGAAGCACACTAAGGTAATAGTAGTAGGTAGACAAAAGCTGATATTCTAGTACGTCTAGAATATTTTGACCGAGGTTTGAGTAACAATATCAAAACAACAATGGAGAAAAAGTTACAATTTCATAATCAAACCCACATGACATCTAGGAAAGCAAATATTTTCAAACTAGTACCGAATAAAATATATTTAAATTTTTTCGTGTCGACAAATTCTAGATATTTTTTGAAGTAATCTTCGAAAAATTGCAAAATTTCTGTATGAAAACCCAGATTCTTGGATAGCAAATGAAGAATATTTGAACATTTAACAGCAAATTAAAGGAATTGTGGTCGTAATGCGTAAATGACGTTGCAGAACGGGGAGGAAAGTTAATGACGGACTACAATAGACATTTTAAGTCAAGATGAAGAACAGAAACCGTTCATCCTTCAAGATGTAGAGAATTATCGACAAAAAATCCTTAAAACAACAAAAAATTCTGTTGCAGAAATCTTGCATGAGTATTGGATAACTAAATAAGTGCAACTATAACTTCACCAATAACTAAGTGAAAAATGTGTTGAATTATCATTTAACACATCAATTTATAACAAAGTATGGAGTAATCAGCTAAATAGCATGTCGATTTATTACCTTGAATTTTCATTTCAACACTATTTCATATTTTGTCTAAACATTCTTACATTATATTTTGTTTTGCCTATTTCAAAATATTATATTTAATTTTTGAGTCACCCTATTATGCTGCTAAATTTGAAACGTGGAAAAATAATTTGCTGATATTACTTAGTTCAATAACTTTTAAACAAGTATAAAATCACGAAATTCGGTTAAGTTAATCAAAAGATACGGACATTTTAGTAAATTATTAAATAATGTTCTCTACAGGCAAATGCAAATTTCAAGACCTTCTAACAGTTTATAGCTAAAATTTTTTGAACTGCTTCTTAAAAAATTAGTTATTGCATCCAAATTTTGAGAACACTATTGAATTAACACCAAACCGTAGAAATCCGGTTTTTAAAAATTTTTCTCGATAAACTACACTGTCAGGAATGCATTGATCGATGCTCATATTCTGACACTTGCCATAATAGTTGTTTTTCCTAAGTGACTCTGCAAATATTTTTAAAGGCAAACAATTTTTTTATTAATATGATATTGTGTTTAATTAATTTTAATAGATTTTGTATATTTTTAGAAATACACTGTTAAGCTATACTAAAAATTTGAAGAAATACTTAAAATAATGGATCTTTTGTTCTAAAACTTTTTTATTTTTGAATAAAAGTTATAAGTATGTTCTAAATAAATGTTAGTTTAGCAAAAATATTAATATTTTGTTTGGAACTTTTTTTTCCTAAATGTCACTGGAGGCAATGAGGCCTTTTTGAAAAATTGAGAACGAATTCAGAAAATTCCACTAAAACTTTTTGGTTGTTGTTTTGAGAAAAAAAGTTTGTTCTAAGAAAGTTAGACAATCACAAAATAAGGTGAGCTAGCTTTAATTTTTTTTTCGTATCATTAAGCGTTTTTCAGATATGAGTATTTATAGCCGTCAAATCTCGAATCTTGTTTTACTATATGCAAAAGCGCTGGCTCTTGGATGCACCAATTGACCCAATTTTTTGTGTGGATATTCAGTATGGACCAATAAATGAATTTAGCCCTGAGCACCCAAAAAAAATCAACATGTTATTTTTGGGTCGGTCTATCACACATGTACATTGATCAAAAATCACACCAAAATTGTTGCTTCAGGTTAAATCTTATCCATATCTGTTTATGGTAACTCAAGAAAGATTCGTTTACACTAGCTGGTAAAAGGTTTAAATTTGATTATTTTTTCGGTCTTCAATGATTGTTTTAAAATATTCATTGTTTGTTAAAATTTATCGTCGAAATCCTTGAAAAATATAAACTATTGCCATGGTAATGTTAATTTTTTCTACACCATCTAAAAGTAGACGTTTCAGCAAACATAACGATTAATGTTTTTTTTGAAAAAGCTGTTTTCTATAGAGGTGAATTTTCGTGTGAAAATGAGGTCACATTTCTGGCTTAAAATCAAGCGTAAAAATTTTCATTCCAAAAAAATACGGCCTATTAGGGACATAATAAGGTACGTTTTTACCAAATTGTGTCGAAAAAAAAATTTTTTTTGTGGGAGATAAAATTTAAACGGCAAATTTTAGGTTATGTGAAAAAATGGCCGACGTAAAAATTATAGGCCTTTTTATTACCTACAACTTTTGCCTTAAACTTTTTTCGATAAAAAATCTAGCTTCGTTGAAAATTATGGAAAACTATTTTCTACCCCTAAAAGCTCACCCCATTTCACCCCCGTAGGTCGGATCACCTTTAATTTATGTTTCCCACCATTTGCGCAATATTTTCTTATTTATGCAATAGTTTTCATCCTGTTATTAATTTTTTGCCTGTTTTTAAGGTATCTAGACTGGTCTGTAAATAATTCATTAAAAAAACAAAACCCGCCAAAATTCTGACAAAACCGAAATGGCCGTCGCTTATTCAATTTCGAGTAAGCTCCTTTAGTTGAACTAATAGAAGCAATAGTTTATCAATAATCAGACAATAGTCAATTTAACATATTTCATTTTCGCAAAACGGTCTCGGCAAAAATTCTAAAGTCTTGCTTCTATTATAACTTTAAACAGCTACAACCGAACTACTTCAATCCTAATGATAGTTATCACTTTTTCGGATGCTTTATCTAGAGCTATGTTGACAAGTTTCGGTAAATCTTCTAATATTAAATATAGAAGTATTTAAGAAGCTTTCATTCTAGTGGTAGGGAGAGCTTCTCTCTGGAAGTTCTATCGAATCTTTATAGAAGCAAAATTTAACTAGCGTCCACAGAAGTAGGTTTGTAGAGTGAGTGTGAGTGTTATCAGCAATACTGTGTTTCTGCAATCAGCCGTTAGAGTTTTGGAGTTGAAGAAGAAATATTTAGGTAGGGAATACAAACAATAACTTGTTACACACAAGGAGCATTGCGACAAACAAACACAAGCCATACTTATATGAGAAGCACATTATCAGAAACTTTAGTAGAAGTATTATCTAAATGGGTTCGAAAATAAACAAATATTAAACAAAATCAACAATAAGAAACCATAATAGCAAAAATTTATTTTGAATAACGTTTGTTTTATTAAACACAATTCAACAATTAATAAAATACAGCAATAATAAGAAACACGCTCGTGAACAAAATATCAAAACATGAGCGCTGGCATTATCCAGTTTTATAAGAATTTCAATATTTCCTAATTCCTTTTCCTTTTCGAAATAATACCTCAAAAATTTTTATGGAATATTAAAATCGATTGTTATAAATTTCCTATTATATTATCCAAAAATTTTCCAATCAATTTTTTCTCACTTTTTTTTATCTATCTCTCCTGAATATTAAATTTTATTATCACCTTACATAACATGAAAAGGAAATATAGAAAAAATACATAAATTTTACAACACGTCAATTCCTTCGAGAAAAACCTTTTCACATGTAATTCAAAATTGATTGACCATAAAAGAATAAATTCACCTTTCTACGTGTCTTTGTTGTTGGTGTAGTTTTTCTTTTACAGTTTCTTAGACATTTATTATTATTCGTATCATATCGTAAACTAATTTTTATCTTCAATGAAACTACAATTCGATCTAAATCAATTTCTTTTTCTTTGTTGTTATTTATTGCTCAATATTTATTCTTACTTGGTTTTTTTTTTACTTCTCATTTTCATTAAATAATTCTAGTATCATTTGGATGACAACAACGACAAAGAAAAACATCTTAAAATTTATAAATAAAATTTCATCGTGTGGAAAAGTGTAGAAAATTTTCTTTTTTCTTTTCGAGTCTTGAGTTTAATATGTGTCCGTACTTAGTAGAGTAAACACCCTTACTGTATCAATAAATTTAAGTGTTGAAGTTTGCTTATGCTAGTATTGATCAACGAAAAAGGAATTTCCACTTAAAGGGGATGGAAAGAGAAGGATAACCCTTAAATTTTAGCACGCTCGATAAAGTAATACAAATTTGTTTTAATATTTATTATTCCGGCCGTCGTTATATTACGATTATGATAAAAAATAAAATATAATACAAACAAATTATAATACACGACTTGCTACTTATTATTATTTTTGTTTTCTTATTTTGTTTTTCTTTAACTTATTAATTTTGTTTTTGTATATTTTCTTTTATTTATTTTTGTTTTAGCATTTTTTTTTGTGTTTTTCTTCAGTTTATATTTTTTTATGGACAAAATTACAATATTCTATTGTTAGGATAATAAATAGATTCTTGGCTTAGGATTGTTTTTATATCCATTTATAGGATTATTATTGCAACATAAAACTAAATATTATTGTTTTAAGAGAAAAAACGTTGTGTGTATTAAGTGGGAAATGAAATTTAAGTGTTTGTGCGACACGAAGATCCCATCTAAAAAGTTATGATTGTGGAAAACAAAAGAGGCTATTATCCAATTTACAATAATATTTTGTTCATAGAAACACTTCCAGTGCAACTAGACTTTTTAATACTTGGGTTTCACAGCAAAATTCCGATCATTCCATTATATGCAGTTTGGACAGAAAATCCCTTCTGCATTCTGCCAATACTAATTCACTGATAACATACCACAGTACAGTTACGATACCACTAATACTTGCAACATTAAAAGATGTGTCTACATCAGCAATCATGACACTTGGTCATCAAATATCTAAAGATGACAAGACCTTGGATTCAATACTTAAAATATGAAGGGGCTGAAATCTCAAGGCTCTTCGGCTTTCGGCAAAAAACTTTTATCAAGACATTGTTTTTAGTTTTGGGTAGCGATGTATATCAAACATACTTCTTTGTTAAAGTACATGTATTTTTTATCTCTGTTTAGGAATTTATTACAAAACTAACACGAAACATTAATACGTTGCCGGAAAATTATAACAGATCAGTAATTAACATAATTTAGTGAAAAAAAGATACAATCAGCAAACTACTCAAAAACATCAGCATTTAGCATTGCGATAAAATATCACAAAATAAAAAATTCATATTTTTTTTCAATATTCCGAAAATGTTGTAAAAATTGAATAAAATTAAAAATTTAAACTTTTTTCAAAATTGTAAAAATATTCCAAAAATTATTACAAAATCAAAATTTGAAACTTTTTTCAAAAACTATAAAAATATTGTTAAAATTATAACAAAATCAAAAATACAAACTTTTCAAAAATTAGAATAAAATCAATAAAATCAAAAAATTTCTAAATTCTAAAAATATTCCAAAAATTCTTAAAAAATCAAAATTTGAAACTTTTTTTCAAAATTCTAAAAATATTGCAAAATTCAAAATTCAAAAATTCAAACTTTTTCCGAATTTTTAAAAATATTGCAAAATTATAACAATCATAAATTAAAACTTTTTTCGAAATTCCAAAAATTATAATAAAATCAAAAATTTAAACTTTATCAAAATTCTAAAAATATTCCAAAAATTCTTACAAAATCAAAAATTGAAACTTTTTCATAATTCTAAAAATATATTTAAAATTCACAAATTCAAAATTTCTATTTTTTTTTTTCAAAATTCTAACAATATTGCAAAAGTTTTAACAAAATTAAAAAATACACACTTTTTTCAAAATTCCAACATTCCAAAAATTATAATAAAAACAAAAGTTTAAACTTTTTCAAAACTCTAAAAATATTCCAAAAATTCTTACAAAATCAATAATTGAAACATTTTTCAGAATACCAGAAATGTTGCAAAAATTCTCAAATTCCCACTTTTTCCAAAATTCTAAAAATATTCCAAAAATTTCCATGTCCAATTTCATGCTCAATTACATTTCATGTCATACAAATAATTAATTTTATTTTTTTCCAAAAAATTGAATAAAAATATAAATAAAAGTCTTTCTTTTGACACACTTGACAACATTTTTTTGACAAACCTAGAATGCAATAATCTAGGTTTTGGTCTCATATGCCAATCCCGACCATCAAGATTTCCCCAAATTCAATGCTACTACTCATTATCGCTTAAAATCAACGTTTTTAAGTAAACTTACGCCAACCGAAATACATTTAAAATCAGCATTGCTTTGAAAAGCGAAAGATTCATACCAAAATCTTATCTTATTTTGTTAAGAATTTAGACTTTGCAATTTTATAATTGATTCTTACTATGCGAAGCCAGTTTGGGAAATCTACTTGTTGTTTTGGAAATCTTATTTTACAAAAAAAAAAAACAAAGGCGATTCAACCAAAATTTAAATAACAAAAAAAAAATAACTTAGAAAAACAAACCATGTAAAAACAAAAAAATTATATAAAATAAATCAAAAGCTTTATGATGATCCACTTCAAATCGATAAAATCTTCCTTTTTTTATTAGTTCTAGAATTATTGTTTTCCTTTGTAAGATTTGAATTTATAGCCATCTCCGCCTCTAACAGCACATACTCTTCCAAATCATTGCCGCCTGATGGTCCATACAAAAATTTGTTCATATATTATATTCCTCGTTGTACTAAATCTACCACTTTCAAATATTAATAACGATCTATATTTGTAGGCGCTTATTTATAAATTAAGATCAAAATACTATTTATAATCAACTTCCTGTTCACTTTTAATGAGAAGAACATCCAATTCACCAATTATCCTTGTTATTTTTCTTCAACCACCATCAATCCAACTTTGTTACAACAACTGGTATGGAAAACAACGATTTCTCTTTCTCCGAAGTCGCTTTTTAAAACAAACACGTTTATTTGTTTAAAGTTCACGAATTGTTACCAGTGAAAACTTAATACACCAACCTTTACATCATGCCACAAAAACTTCTAATTTCAAAAACAGAATTAATTTAAAAAAAAATCGTTGCAACAATTTATTAGTTTAAACAATATACATATATTAAAATTTTTTAGCAAATTAACACTAGTCATGCTATTTATCACAAACTTACCTTTTCGATTTAATTTACATAATGCCCGATCGAAGATTTGATCGAGTATAAATAGAAAGATTTTGCATTTCTTGTTTCTGTTTTTAATTATCCCTTTCATCGTACACAAATTAAAAATTTCCCCCATCATCTCAACAAACAATTCTACTCAAACGATGAAACACTCTGCTCTACTGCTACAGAAAACCATTCTACCTTTTATAAATTGCACAACCGTATTATATATACGTATAATATTATGACCAAGCTATGCATTACAAAAATTCTGATTATTAATGTAAATAAAAACATGTCTAATTGATTAACATAGAAGGACGCAACAAATCAATTAACTGATAAATTGTTAAACATTGGTTGATTAACTTGTAGCACACATGAATTTTTTATGTTTGATGAAATGGATTATTTTAATTTAAAGGAAATAAATTTACAAATCATTAGAGAATTTCTTTACGTCTGAATATTCTTATTTTAGAGTAAAATTCGAAATATGCCTTCATTACAAATTCCATTGAAATTCCATTCCATTGGACCTCCTCTGGCCAGGAAAATCTCTAATAAAAAAAGAAAGGTTCAACGAATCATGTTAAACGACTCGAAAAATTATATAAATATTAGAACAAATGATAAAAAGTAAGGAATTATTAAAAAAACTTAACTTAAATAACGTTGCTCAAATTTTAATCCTGTTGCTTAATGTTTCTTCCGTGTCTTCTTTGGTTGTCGTTTGCTATGGGTTCATAAATGCTTCTTTTTTTGTGTGGAAGGTTTTCCCTCTTCTTTTTATTTATGCGGTGCAACTAACTATATTTGCATTTACACTCTCCAACTTCTTGTTTAAAAAAAACAGTAACTGAATATACATATCTTTCAATATTTAAAGGTTTTCAAGCCGAACATTAATCCATTTCCCGCGTGAGATACCACTTTTTGCACTCTTTGGAACAAAAAAATTCACTATCAAAACCGTGTGATTGTATTCCATTACAGTTTGCTCACATACATTTTTAGTAATAGGATATATTCAATAAAAACAGCTCATGAATTTATTAATAGTTTTTTTTTCTTCAATTCTGATGTATTTAAAAGAAACGCTATACCAGTCTCTTCAATTAGATATCAAAATTTGTTTTTGTTTTTATACAATCAAAGATGCTTTACCGCCACAATCAAGTTTTTCAAAAATGTAAAGGTTTAATAGCTAAACAATCTTTAAAAGTTCAAACTTGACTAAAATTATAATTAAAATTGTTTCACAGAACGACTTTATTTTCTAAAAAAAAAAAGAAATCCATTTATCTCATCGTAGTTTTTAGGTGTCTCATTTTTCAAATGCATTACCCATACATAGAAAATCTGTCGTCAAAAAAACAAATGAAACAGATAGTAAAAAGTTATTCAAATAAACCGTCTCACACCATCGAATCAAAACAATAAGGTCCTACAAAATTTAATCACTTATTAATATTGCGAACATATTTCAGTTCAAACATCACAAAATGAAGTACCTTATTAATGATGACAAGATCAACACACCTGAGCAGAATCAATTTCGTTATCTGTTTAACAAAAAAATAAATGTTTCCCATTAATAAAAATAAAATAAAACAACAATTGATGATACACCGAAATATAAAATCCGTTAAACGTTTTAAAAATAAAAAAAATTATGCATTACAGTGGAGCGTCATAAATAGACAGATGTTATTTATGAAACGAATTTTAATTTGTTTGATAGTACGGAATGTATGTGTGATTATGTGAAAACTGTTTGTTTTAGATTTTAAAAGAAAATGTTCACTGATCAGATTTTTTTTGGTCGTTACATTCAGTTCTAGTTACTTATAATTTTAAACTATACATAATGGTTAGATGCATTGCTATCGCTTAGATAAAAATCTTGAACAGAATGCAGTCATCATTTATTTGTATATCAGTTTACCTCTGACATTCATCACATTTCTGGAAATAAAACGTGGCCATTGACGAGTTACTATAAACAGCTGCCAATCAGTATTCTTAGCCAAAATTAAAACTTGACACGAAGAGTTAGATAAAAAACTGTAAGTTAATCGTTGCCTTGAGACATAGCTTATACCCTGATAGAATATTTATTGAAAAATATAAATCAAGGTTCGGCAATCCGGTAGCCAGTTTCAGTCGTAACTGAGCTATGATGTCAAAAAAATTATAGCTTAGCACAGAATTTGCACTATTGCTTACCATTCACACGTAAATTACATGGTAGAACCTTTTTATAAAGTTCGGTGGGAATAAAATTGGAAATTGCAAATATCGGATCTCGAGAGTCACCTATATTTCATCCAAGACATATGTCAAAGACAACCGTAAATGGGACCCAGCAAACCTAGTTAACGGAAAACTTGCAGATTTATTTTCACTCATTTGTTTCCACATTTTTTTCGACTGGCGATTTTGGACATCAATTGCACACAAAGGTGCAACATTTAATTTCAATCAACTTCTTCTTTACCGTTTCGTCAATTTAGATATGGAATTGCTTGGTCATCCCGTTCAAAGATGAGCGACAGCATAGTGCACTTTTGACGTGGTTGCAATAATTGCATCTAGCGATTTCAATTCAGCTTTTCTATCCATATAAATATTGATATCTTAACTTGATATAACGTTATACCCCTCGACAGTCACAATATGGTTCAAAAGGTGAAACTTTGCACTGCTAACGCGTTAATTGTCTCTCTTTAGCTCTTGCGATATTTGCTTTTTACCAATTGCAAAGTGCCTAGTTGTATATGAAGAGTTCTTAGCTTCATCCTCCATAAATGATGAGGTTTGTTGCTGCTCTTAACGTTCCGGATAGGTATAGACTATAGACTATAGGGTAATCCCTGAGTTTCTGAGTGTAAGCTACAAGGCGGGTCGCAGGTGGTGGATAGCGTAACTTCTGTTCCGATATTAATGTTTACTAACAATACGATCGCATACAAGAGAGATCCCGAATATCAAATAGGGACCCCGAACCATACACTCTTACTCCATACACCACTTAATCCAGTAGTGTGGCAGCCGTGCCGAGGTAATCGATTGGTTGATGGTGATCTTCATTAGTCGCTAACGGCGCATAACTCAGGGCTCGGTCTCCCTCTGCAGTATTGTGACTTAGTCAAGTAAAGCGGCCCTGCTTGAATCGACCGGCTTTCCGACCTATAAAGTAGGGGAAAAGCGAACAAAACTTTAAAAACAAAAAATAAAAACACAAACACACACAACTACACATAACAGCACGGTAATACGTCCACAGTAAACTTTTCAAAATCTGGCTGCAACTCCACCTCTGCTCCGGAGGCTTGTGAAAATCTTCGGGTCGTGTCACACATGGCTCTTGGAGATTTAAACAAGTTTCTGAAAAGTCTCCATCTGGTGCAGTCGGAATCGGAGGTCAGCAAATTTTCTGAGATGCAGGCTTCCGAGACGACTGTAACAGTTGGAAATAAGAGGAAGAGGAAAAACGTTTGTGGTTCAGTGAGGAGAAAAAAGAAGAAAGACTCCTCACTGCAAACAGGTATTGCAGAGCTGGCCACTACATCTAGCGGTCCCTCTGCAACAACACCTCCCTTGGACACGAGAGCTGAGATGATCGAACAGATTCGTCTACCGATCACCTCGGTCCCGCGTCACAAGCCGAGCCTTTGTATGGGTCATTATAGGGCTACATGTGAAGGCAGTCCAAATCCTGTACAAGGGGATGACGACACGAGTCACCTTGAGGTCTTGAAGCACAAAAATGGAAAGGCGTGTCAGAAGAATGGTCTTTCGATCAATACTTCTAAGACACAGCTCGTTGCGTTTACCAACAGAAGGACACTAAATAACTTCACTCTTCCTTCAATCGCTAATAACACATTAACACTCCAAGATAATGTGAAGTATCTTGGTGTTACTCTCGACAAGCGGCTCAATTGGGCTGTTCATGTTGAGACTAAATGCGCAAACGCAACTTGAGCTCTGTGGCCATGCAGGAGGGCTTTCGGCGGCAAATGGAGGCTGACTCCGAAAATGGTCTACTGGCTGTATAAAGTTGTTGTCAGACCCATTGTCAGCTATGGGTCCCTTACATGGCTCTCAAGAACTTTTGTTGGGAATACGATTAAAAAACTGGAGGCGGTACAATGGCTTGCTTGCTTATGTAGCACTAGTGCTCCCAGGATAACGTCCACAGCGAGTCTGCAGGTCTTATAAGGGTCTCCCTTGGAGGCTCTTAACACTAAAAAAAGGCTCGAACTCCTGGAAAACACTAGGGGCTGTTGAAAAAATGGAGGGATCTGGAAGAACACCTGACAGATTTGTCCATCCCGACTGATGACACAGTACCTCTAATTACCTTTCAAAAGCAGTATAGAGTTGTAATTCCAACGATAGAGGACCGGTCCTCAGCTGATTTGCTATTGGACAGGGCGGCCAACACGTTGGACATCTACACAGATGGATCTCTCACTGAAAATGGTGCAGAAGCTGCGATTTACTTCAGTAATTAAGATCTAGGGCTGCAATTTCCGATTGGCGAACACTGTATAGTCTTTCAGGCTGAGGTACTCGCCATAAACGCAGCATCAAGGCGAGCGACGGAGCTTAAGTGGTCTGGCAAGATCATTAATATTTTTACTGAAAGCCAGGCTGCTCTAAAAGCTCTGGGAAATTACATTATTAAGTCAAAAATAATGCAAGAATGTTCTAGGCCCTTGAATTATCTCGGGCTCAAGAACAGCATATCACTGATATGGACACCAGGGCATAGTGAGAATCTCGGGAACGAAAAAGCTAATGTTGTAGCAAAGAGCTCCGCAGAGAGGCTGGGTGGGTGAGTTTTCTGCATAGGATCTTGATGAAACTTGGGCAAATGATACAAGTTCACTTGAAAATGGAAGATCTGGATTCATTTCAAATTTGGACAAAATGGCGCGGGGTCTCCCGAACACCTCTAAGTTTAAATCTTGAATAACTTCTGATCCCGAGCTATGATCTTATTGAAACTTAGTATATAAGGTTTTAGTACTGATTCCAATATTTCTGCATACCAACTTCTGGTTGGGTAGCGAAAATCCGAAATTCTACGTCCACGCCGTGCTACCTGGGTAACGCTAACAGAATTAGGTTGGTGTAGTTGAGAGGGGCAGAGTAAATACTGCTTATACTCAATGATTCTGCACCATGGCGAGTCATTGGCGCCATAAAACCAATGCAACTCAAGCGTCTGTTCTCCATGTTAGGGGCGGCTTGGAGCGGGCGTCTGTCTTGGATCAAGCGGCTCGCTATATAAATGTGTAGAAAGCGTCTGTTCTCCATGTTAGGGGCGGCTTTCAGCGGGCGTCTGTCTTGGATCAAGCGGCTCGCTATATAAACGTGTAAAAAGGTTGTTTCTGGTGACCTTAAGATGCAGAACGAACCCATTCACGAAAATTTGGGTTGGGCGAAGGGCTAACACCCCATTTCCGTAAAAAAATTACTGTCATGAATTCTGTACACAGGCCTCGGAATATCTCGGATTTATTATTGGAACGACCTCGGAAACTGTACCCGGACTACGATTTAAAAATAGGAACCTGGAACGTGCTAAGCCTTAGAAGACCAGGAGATCTCCTAAAACTAACCCAACAAGTCGAGAGCTACACACTGGATATAGTGGCATTACAAGAACTAAGATGGCCAGGCAGTGGAATCCATGAAACAGCGAAAGGATACACTCTGTATTATTGCGGTCATCAAAACGGAGGAGAATTTGGAGTTGGCTTTCTTATACACCGTCGCGTGAATCAGCATGTTATCGACTTCTGCCCAATTAATATGCGGTTATGCACACTGAGAATCCGCACGAAAAAATTCAATGTAACGATCGTCAATGTTCATGCACCTACTGAAGATAAAGCAGATGATATTAAAGACCTGTTCTTCCTAGAACTCGAGGAAGTCATCAATAACATCCCGCGGCACGATATAAAAATCGTGGTAGGTGACTTTAATGCTCAAATCGGTAGGATTGCAGAACTTAAAACACATATCGGCCCTAACAGCTTGCATCATACAAGCAACAATAACGGTTTTCGCGCAGCCGAGCTGGCTATGATGTATGATCTAGTAATTTCCAGCACTTTCTTCCCTCACAAGAGAATTCACAAGGCAACGTGGAAATCAAATGACGGAAGAACGGAAAATCAAATCGATCACGTCATGATCTCTAAGAGACACTCTACAAGTATAACTGACGTTCGATCATACAGAGGTGCTGATATGGACACCGATCATATGCTTGTCATCTTTAAGTACAAGTGCAAGTTGTCATCTACATTTAACAGACAAGCAAAAAAGACCGTGCGCTGGAATGTCGAAGCATTTAAACATCCGGAAACGCTGAATAGATATCAGGAAATAATAACACAAAACATAGAAGAGCATGACATCTCTTCTGAGATGCCATTAAACATACAAGAAGAATGGCAAACGCTTCAATCAACCATTATAGCCGCAGCACAAACTACAATCGGAAAACGACCACCGAAATCACACAACGAATGGTTTGACGACGAGTGCCGCCAATCCGTTGAAAATAAACAAAAACTGCGAGAAAAATGGTTAACAAGGAACACCCGAAGCTCCCAAACTGATTATCTATGCGCCAGGAAAGCCTCAGCAAAACTTCTACGTAAAAAGAAACGCGAACACATGAAGAGTTGCATCGAAAACATCAACCAACATGCGGCCAACGGAAATTCAAAAGAGTGCTTTGCCAATGCACGGAATCTGACAAAAGATTTCCACCCAAGATCTACAGCCATCAAAAATGAAAATAATGAACTTACAACAAGTGAACGTGATGTGCTGGCAGTGTGGCGATCCCACTTTCAAGACCTACTCAATAGGACAAACGAAGCTCATCCTATTCGAGCAATTGCTCCATCAACTGAGGAGATTTTTGTCCCTTACCCAACAATAGAAGAAGTGGAAGCTGCCATTAAAAAACTGAAAAATGGCAAATCACCAGGTTTCGATGGAATTCCCGCAGAACTTCTGAAAAATGGAGGAGCAGCTCTGGTCTCAAGTATATACGATCTGATTCTTGCAATCTGGGACCAAGAAGAACTACCTGCTGAATGGAAAACAGCTCTCATTGTTCCGCTACACAAGAAAGGTGACCGTCTAAAGTGTGAAAATTATCGTGGCATCGCACTGTTGAACACTGCATATAAAATACTAGCTAATGTTGTACTTGCTCGACTCATCCCGTTCGCCGAATCTATCATCGGTGACTATCAGTGTGGTTTTCGTCCCAACCGCTCAACCACAGATCAATGTTTTACATTAAGGATGATTCTGGAAAAATGTTGGGAGTACAACATCAGCATTCACCAGCTCTACGTTGATTTCAGGCAGGCATATGACAGTATCATCCGCGACAACCTCTGGTCCGCACTCATATGCCTTGGTATTCCGGAGAAACTTGTTTCTCTGTGCAAGCTCACAGCATCGGGATCAAATTGTAGAATAGTAATCGAAGGGTCTGTTTCTGATCCTTTCGATATAACATCAGGTGTTCGACAAGGTGATGCACTCGCGCCCATACTATTTAATTTGGCGCTGGAGTACGCGATAAGAAAAAGCCGAATTGAGACACAAAACTGCATATATAACAAATCTAGTCAGGTTCTTGGCTATGCAGATGATATTGTGCTTCTCGGACGTAGAACAAGCGATATCAAAGATAGTCTCTCTCAGCTTGAAAGAAATGCTAAACGACTTGGATTATGCATTAACACCGGCAAGACTAAACTTTTGACAACATCCAGGAATATACCTCCCGGCAATCTGAATACTGGCGACTATGAAGTGGAACGTGTAGAAAACTTCAAATACCTCGGGTCTGTGATAACATCGTCAAATGACATGCAGGCAGATATTAAAGCCCGTGTCTCAGCCGCATACAGAGTTTTCTACGCATACTCAAAACTTTTGCGATCCAAACATCTTTCGCAGTCGTGCAAACTCACACTTTACAAAGCATTAATCCGACCTGTGCTCACATTTGGAAGTGAAAGCTGGACACTGACTTCCTCCGATTGTAGAATTCTATCAACATTCGAGAGGAAAGTCATACGAACAATTTATGGTCCATGTAAAGTTGCTGAAAATCAGTATAGAATCCGAATGAATCATGAAATCAGACAGCTTCTTGGAGGCTGCGATGTAATCTGGCTCTTTTGGACTCTGTTCAAAAGCGAGCTATACGAATTGTTGGTGATCGAGATTTAACATTAGGTCTTGATTCCCTGCAACATCGTCGCACTGTTGCTGATCTCGTTGTTTTTTATAAATATCGTCACCAGCAGTGCTCGGATGAAATCAGGTCCATAATGCCTCAGACATATGTTTTTCCCCGTTTTACTCGTCAATCGGTGTGTGCGGGCGGTCGAACTGTCGAGATTACTCACTGTCATAGTAATAGAATGCAAAGAGATTTCTTTGTGCGTACATCGTACACATGGAATGCTTTGCCCGAATCAATAGTCTCGAGTGCTTTCAATCCACAAAAATTTAAAAAAAGCGTCCACCTATACCTCAAGACGCATGTTGTTGTGGGACCTACGTCTTAAAAGGTATCTATGTGTTGTTGTGACACATTTTGTAATTCCTACTACACAACACTTCTTATTAAAAAAAAAAAAAAAAAAAAAATCGGATTCATTAAGTCCAACCGGATTAGATGGTTTGGTCATGTAGAAAGGGCTCCATTGGAAAGAATGATAAAAAAAGCGTCCCAACAACAACCAGCTGGTGTTCGTCGAAGAGGAAGACCTAGACAACGCTGGCGTGACGACATCATCCAAGACCTTCATGATATAGGATGTCGAAACTGGGGTCAACTGGTCATGGAACGAGATGATTGGAAGCTGGTGGCACAGACGGCAAAATCCCTTCATGGGATGTAAACGCCAGAGAGAGAGAGAGAACTTCTGGTTTGTCACTTCCGGTTGAAAAGTTTTTTTTCAGGTGTTTATCCCTGCCTACAATTACCGATCGATTTTCATGAAACGTTGCGAAAAGCTTTTAAATAACATGAGAAAAATTTTATCAGCTTTTGGAGCACATTGGATAAAGGGTTGGGGGTCCACCATACAACAGGTGGTTTTTTCCACAAAGTTTTTATGTTTGTTGGGAGCATAAAACATTCATTCGTGAATGAATTTTGGTGACACTTTGGAAAAAGACGCAAACATGTATGACAAAGAACTGATTAGTTTTTGAGCGATAGTGAACAAAGTGGTGGGGGGTCCCTGGAGCACCTGTTTTTTTGAAAGCTCTATAACTTCTAATAACTTGTATGGTAGACCCCCCGCCATCAAAGTGGCGGGGGGTCTACCATACAACTGCTGACTTTTCACACTTGGTTTTTAAAGTTTATTGGGAGCATACAGATTTCATTCATTAATCAATTTTAATGGCACTTTGAAAAAAGATAAAGACTTTATTGACAAAGAATTGACTAGTTTTTGGACAATATTGGGATAAGTGGTGGGGTCCTCCCGAACACCTGTTTATTGTTTCATTGTTTGTTGGAAGCAAAAAACATTCGTTCGTTAAGTAATTTTAATCACACTTTGCAAAAAGATGCAAATATGTATGACAAGGAACTGATTTGTTTTTTTAGCGATAGTGAACAAAGTGGTAGGGGGTCCTCCAAGCACCTGTTATTTTGGAAGCTCAATAAATTTTGTACCTGATAATCGAGTTGGATGAAATTTGGTACATACACATTTAGTACGGTTTACAACAGTTCTGCATCCTAACTTCCGCTTTGTCACTTCCGATAAAATTTTTGTTTACTTTTTCTCGTACAACAGAATTTATGTTTGTTGGGATACTACTGCCTGCTTTAATATTTTTATTATTAGAACTACAAAGTCCATAATATTTGTTAGCTTTTAATTAAAGTATTTTATGGATATTAGCTCATTATATATCCAGAACACTATGTTTCCAGAGCTGTGCTGAAGTCAGCCTATGCATCAGCGTCGCAATATTTTTTTTGTTGGCTTTTGGTTTTGTATTGACCATTTGGCCAACGATTGACGTAAAAAATTATGTCCATTTGTACAGATATTCACATTATACAGATAATGATAGATTAATCCGCAGCCAGGCCTAAATTACTTACTTCAGATTAAAACCGGAAGCGTGTATTAACCGGTAGTAAAAAATTCAGGTTTGCATATGTTTATATGCTACTTTTATTTTTCATTTATTTTGAACACCCAATTCTTATTTTGTTGACGGGACATAAAAGACTTCGTGCCTTTTTCACAAAATCGTTAATATTTTAAATCACTCAACTTTTTATAAATTTTATTTGAAGAAAAATTCAAGTCTGATTCCTTAAGTTACCAAGTATAAATCGTTTATTTCGACAAATATACGTCTAGTCATGAATAAAATATATTGTATTTTTTTTTTTTTATGATCATAATTCATATTTGAGTAACATCAAAATTATTCATTTCTTAGAATACACAAGATTATTTCTTAAGTTGGTATATTATTGTATAATTTATTTTCTTTTCTTTTATTTTTTTATTGTGTTATTTTGTTCATAGCAAAGCTGGTTGGATAAACGTTCGTAAAACTTTATGATTGTATATTGAGATTTACCGCGGCAGATTTATTTACTGTTTTTGTTGTTCATTGTAGAAATGAAATTGATTTTTATTTACTTTTTTTCGTGTTTAATTAATTTGATTGTTATTAAATTGGTAAGAAAGGCAATCAGAAAATAATTTAATAATTCGGGATCAACATCATTATCATGTGGGTTGAACATAATTTTTTTTTTAATTTATTGTGCATTGAAATGTATAAGTATTTGTTTTTCTTTTATGGGAAGCTAAATTGAGTGGATGTTTATTAAGTTTTCGTTTGTTTAGTCCCTAGAGGAAAATTTATTTTGAGATGTTATTTATAGGTAGGTAATTAAATGTTTCAAGATATTACTTCTCAGATAATACAAACTCATTGATGATTTTACCATAAGTGATACGTAGGGATGTAGATGTACATATCGTACTGTAGTTCTACGTACTGTGGCCTAACGGCCCAATGATAGTTGACTCCAAAAAACTTCACACTTCATATGGTGGTATCAATCCCGTTTTGACTTTGTCCACCCTAACGAAGACGTGGTCGCAGTTATCCAAATCTTTTGGTATGTATATTTTGTCCTAAGGCCTATTCCGAGTATTTTTGGGTACAACGTTACGCATCGACTCATGTAATTTCTCGACCAGTGAAGCAGGATTTGTCTATTGCGCAGGTGGAAATGCATTACTAGTTTTCCTGAAACGTTAAGCGGTTGTCCGTAGACAAGGTCCATGCAGGAGTGCATCCGGGATCTGTTTGGATCGAAGTTCTAATTCCAAAGAGGATAAGTGGGAGTTCATCACTCCAATGTGGCGTAAATTGAGGCTTTTAAATAGCGATGTAGCTGTTCTACCATGCCATTTGTCTGTGGGTGATAAGTCGTCGCCCGTATTCTATGAAAACCCAAATATTTTGTGAGTTCTTTGAAAAGGTTGCTTTCAAACTGCCTTGGTCAGTCGTGATTTCGACTGGAACACCAAATCTCGAAATATGCTGGTCTACAAAAGCTTTTACTATTGTAGATGATTTCTCATGTCAGCTAGTGGTATAGCTTCGGGCCATCGAGTAAACCTATCGAGGTAGTTGGACCAACCACGTCAAGATGCACATGTGCAAATCTTCCTGCCGGAATATTTAAACGACCATACGGCATACTCCGAACGTGTATGTCTATTAATTTTTGATTTTTGATATTGTATGCATGTCTTTTACCAATAACCTGTGTCGAGGTTCATCCTGGGACAAAACTACTTAGTTGCAACTAATCTACGCGTTGCTCGTACACCTGGTTGAGACAGATTATGGGGTTTATCAAATATTACTCGACGCATCTCCTCAGGGATGTAAGGTTGGATAGTGTCTGTTGAGGTTTCACACCATATTGACAGACCAGAATATGTATCTGAAATTAGCTCTAGTTGACGTTTAGAATTACGAGAATCATATAATATGGTGTAACGAAGTAACTTGGTCCTCGACGGCGCAGTTGTAAAGTTCCCTGATTTGTAGATTCACTATTGTATCATACACCTCAAATTTTCGTTACCTGAGACTTTCATAAATATTTTGTTTTTCATACGCAATTCACAGTCATCAATTAATATAATTTCCGCTACACAAATCTAGATCCCAATAAATAAATGAATTACTTCATGTGTAATACACTGATTTTGAGTCACACTGCGTCCTCCCAAGCATCATTTCGCTATAATAATTAATTTATTTCTCCGTAGACTCAAACCGTAACCGCCATCTGCTATTGTTGTCGTAAAACCTAAGATAGTTGTGCATATTTACCAAGTTGAGTTCCTAAATTAAAACTGTATTCGTCAAGTCACTGTTAACGAATTAATATACATTAACCCATGGTTCCGCTAATCAATATATATTTTCTACAACCAATCGTCTCTTGATTAATAATATTCCCCTCCCTGTAGTTTTCTATTAATTAATGAATCACTGTAAAACTATTATAAAATCGGTTGTTTATTTCTCCTTAATCCGTGCTCATGTTATCTACATGTGTAATTCGTTCAAATGTTTTTGTAAATAATTTCTTTCATTGCAAAAATTTCCCATTTACTAACTATCTGTATATATTTTCTTACTGGGTAAAATACGATATTTCGAAAGAAAGAAAAACTACATTTTCATTTTCGGTATTAAATTTTTATAAATAGCATTTTTATAACTTAGCCGATCTCTTAATTTTTCATAGTCCATTTTCAAGGTCCATTGACCTTGCCTATATATAAAATTAAACCCATTGTTGGTTTGATCAACATAACCCAAACAAAACAAACAAGTAAAACGCCTTCATCACCTACTGGCATTAATGATCCAATTTGTTTGCATCTCCGCGGAGCTCTATTACGCCAATCTGATGTGAGATTACTTACAGGACCATATGGGTTAAACGATCAAATAATATCGGTTTATGTTGAATATCTTGGAAACGTTTTATAGGGAGGCGAAACAAAATTTTTGGTTCATTTCACCCGAAGTAACACCATGTATTACAATCATTGATGGAACGGAAATTGAAATTTTTCCGAACTCCGTTGAAGCGGGTTCAACAGAATTTATATTACTTTTTAGTATTGAAGGACAATGAATTTGATCGTGCTGGTAGCGCATATTGGAGTTTGTTATTGTTTTCACAACGATAAAATTAATTTTTTTTTCTATGACTCAGCAGATGGGTTGAATAACACGAAAGCGCAGAATTTAGCGATGAACACCAGGAAGGCGTTAAACGCTCCAGCCGCCCATTATCAAACTATTCGATGTTTACAACAATCTAATAATTACGATTGTGGACTTCATGTGTTATGTCAAGTAGATGAGTTAACTGATCATGTAACTAAAACGAAGGTTGCCGTTCAAGTTCCATACTTGAAGCATAGTGCCGTTGCGGCGAAACGTGATGATCTTTTATCCATTATACAAGAACTTGGCGGAAGAATTTGATTATTTTGGTTTTGCTTGTTATGGAAATATTGATTCAACGAATTTTTTTTATAAAGAAACAAAAAAAACTTACATTATTTTCGGTGGAGATACACATGAAACCATTGCAAGTAATATGAATTTCGCGTTTGAATTAATGTTAATTCAATTTTCGAAATCCTTACCCTTTCTTTTTGGAAATAGCCCTGGCTTATTTTACGTGCGACTATGTGTGTTTGTGATTGCTTGAGGTGCGAGAGCTTGTGCGTGTGTGTTTGAATGTAGGGGTTGGACGGTTTGATCGCGGTTCTTTCAAATAAGAGGGTCGCCAGAGTCTCATTTTTTTTCCATTTCCGTATATATTTTGTTTATCGCGTACATTACGTATTTGTGCTGAAGTAGCAGGAATCATTTCTCAATCCACGAAGGCTGAAAGCTAGTCGAAAAGGCTATATAAACCTCGCTTGGTACGCGACCTGCTATGCCGCTTCATTGGTTCGCCAATGAAGAAGCACTTCATTACAAATTGGCGCCCAACGTGGGGCTCCTCTAATGGCTTCTGCAGTGATGTGGTACCCTGGACGAGTCCCTCGAAACTTCGAAAAATTTCTTTTTAAAATTTTTCTTAAATTTCAAATGTTATTTCCATCAAAACGATAGTTCAAGACTCTGGCGACGTGGAGACTGCTCCCAGCCTCAGATACGCAGGAGCGATGATAATCTGAGGTGTCTCAGATTGTCATCGATGGGGTGTTGCGTCCCTACGTCTCCAGCAACAATTCTCCTTTTTTGTATTTCTCTATAACGTAAGGGTGGGAATAATTCCTAGGAATTATTCCCAAATGGGCATTACAACCCCACGGACCCTAGTTACGGGTTGTGTTTCTGGAGATGTCGCGAAGGCCGATGGTGGCCCAGGTGCCAGACCTAGACTGATGTGGATTGGTGTATACGCCAATCCTCATCCGCGTCTGGTCATCTGCGCAGGCTTCGGTTTCGCGGTGTCCTCAGAATCCGGCTCGCGCTAATATTGCCTAACTCTAGAATCCCTTCCCGGCAATATTGGCTTCCTATGGCCTGAGCTGTTCAGTTTCCCCATGGATGATATTGGGAGGCATCTTCCAAAGTAGCCCGATCAGCTGCTGAGGGAAAATGTCCGCTCAGGCTTCATGCCGTGGGTGAGTGGATCAATTCAGGTCATAGCACCCTTCCCGTTGTTGGTGTAAATCGCGGCTGACAGGTGTCGCAGATTGAATGGTTGTTCAGAGGGTATACCTTCTGACCATCCCTCGGCACTTGTCATCCGGGTGATATACCACCATCACATACCCCATCTTACTCCTTTTCCTTACCTAATCCCATCCTTTAACGTAGGCTACATTTCAATTTTTTTTCGTCCCAAAATAAAAAACAAACAAACAACTTTTCAAGAGAGAACGGCGATCATCACTTCCAACCCAGTATGATAGACACCCCATAGTGTGGTTTTCCCCTCTCCGCCCACAAAATAACATAAATAAATAAATATAAAAATAAATAAATAAATATAAATAAATAAGTAAATAAATAAATGAAAACAGCCGATATTGCCAGACACTAATTTTTTTTTATATACCAATTTTAGGTCCGGCCAAAAACAAAAAAATTAAAATAAAATAAGAGGGTCGCCAGAGTCTCATTTTTTTCACTTGTCTTTTTTCCATTTCCGTATATATTTTGTTTATCGCGTACATTACGTATTTTTGCTGAAGTAGCAGAAATCAATTCTCAATCCACGAAGGCTGAAAGCTAATCGAAAAGGCTATATACACCTCGCTTGGTACGCGGCCTGCTATGCCGCTTTATTGGTTCGCCAATGAAGAAGCGCTTCATTACAATGGTTAATAATTCTTTATTTTATTCCTGTAAATGAGTTAGTTTGTCCATATCGAGACCTGTATGATGAATTGCACATAATTGACGGTCTTTCGGACATGATAAAGTCTCTGCTACTTTATTGCTCTCGCCTTTTACGAACCTAATATCTGTGGTGAACTGACTGATGTAGTCCAATTGACGACTTTGGCGGGACTACGCTCCGACTTTGACGCAATTACGGTAGTCAGAGGTTAATGATCAGTATGAACATGAAATATTCTACCCTCGACAAAGCATCGGAAGTGTTTGATGCCACAATAAATTCCTAACAATTCTCTGTCGAAAGCAGAATATTTTTGTTCGGTGGGGGAGAATTTTTTGGAAAAGAAGGATATAGGTTCCCAACTTCTATTATTTAGATGCTCCAATAGTCCAATATGGCACCAACTGCAGTACTGGAAGCATATGTGCTGATTCAAAGAATTCCATTATCCATTTGATGAGCTAAAAGTGTTGACTGGGCGAGCTTCCCAAACTTACTAAGGTGACCGTGAGTTGGAGCAAGATGTTCGGCTAAGTGAGGGATACAGCGATAGTAATAGTTAACCATGCCCAAAAAACGCTGCACTTGCCTAGTAGAAGTTGGTTGAGGAAAGGATTGAATAGCCGTGATACGAGTCGCAGATGGCTTTACACCGTCTTTGTCTCAAGAAAGTGATAGAAGTTGCACCGGATTCGCATTTTGATGGCTTTATCGACAAACTATATTGTGATAATCTGTCAAATGTAGTGTTCAGGTGTTCGTGGTGTTCAGTCTCGTTTTTGCTAGAAACCAATATGTCGTCTATGTATGCGTAGACAAACTCCATACCTTTAGTAACTTCGTCCATTAGTCTCTGGAATGTTTGTGCTGCATTTTTTAATCCGTATGGCATCCTTGTAAATTCGAATAGTCCAAAAGGTACGGTGGTTGAAATCTTATGAATGTCCTCTTCAGCGACTGGTAATTGGTGATACGCAAATGGTGCAGCCTTTGACGGTAAGGGAAAAGTTATGGATGTGTGGAAGGGGATATCTATCTGATATCGTAATTGAGTTTAAACGGCGATAGTCCCCACAACGCCGCCAATCACTACTGTTCCGTTTTGGTACCAAATGTAATGGAGAAGCTGCACACGAAGAACTTTATCTGCATAATCCAAGTTGCAACGTGAGTTCGAACTCGTTTTTTCGCTATCTTGTGTTTCGCAGTATCCAAGCATCTTGGTCGAAAAAATAGTAAATGTCCATCTGTTAGAATCCTATGCTTGACCGTATGTTTGAGGGATGATCGTAACAGGTTAGTTGGGTTAATGTTGGATATCAACGAAGGAGTTCACCGTATGGTCCATCAATAACAAAAAAACGTGGAATGATATCACCCGGAACACTAACATCAATTGCATTAGGGCGCAACTCTAGATCTATGTGCAGTAATCGGGTTCCATATATTGTTATATTAAATCAATTTGCTGCAATTTATTGTTTCTCTGTATCCTTAGCAACATTATTGTAGAGTAATTTCGGTAAAACAGAAATATCTATCAAGAAATTTAGCTTAGTTTTTGAGCATCTTATTGTAAGGCGACGATTTTAATACGTCTCGTCGCTCGTCGCATGTACTTTGGGACGTTTTAGTTTTTCGATGAAGGCGGTGTCCTTGAGGTTTCTGAGTTTTCATCGAATGAACATCCTTCACATTTCTTAGCTCGTTCTTTTAACTTGCGGTGATACCAGCATATCGTTGCCCGTTCGTTGTCGAGATTTGCTGCGACTGTTTGAGCGATATCTGTCCCTGCTATTAGATCTATTTCTTGATCGAGATCGATTGGAAAATTCGCGGTTAAATTTAGAAGGTTATTGGTCAATAAATTTCTGTAAACTCGAAAGCTTAATATCCAATGAAAGAAATTCATTGTTATCGTTTGTTTTTTTGTTTTCTTTGGTTCTACACTGTTACAGGTTAAACTTGGCGATTTATCTCATAAATTCGTTCTGCGAACTTAATTAGTTCTACGATGTCGTCTTTTTCTCGTATAGCAGTTGATGTTCCTGCTTTTTATTCGAGGTGCCGGTAAAAATCGGAGGAGATAAAATCACCCATGTCAGTTGATTTAAGTCGCGCGGTTGCGATATTATACCTAAAAAACAAAAAAAAACAAATATTATTAATATTCCTTTAAGTTAATAATCACAATAAACAATATACAAATAGAAATGTCAAGAGTTAGTACAGTCCTAGATACGATCAGTCACTTTTAATTGCTTTATGTTTTTTGTTTATTTTTTCTGTCAGTTAACACCATGAAATAGTAGATTGTATTACTAGTGCTAATGCGTTTTCCAAACAAGAGTTAGTTTGCAGCACGACCGTAGGAAGTGCTGCAATAGCTCGGGTTTGGAAAACGCATTCGCACTAGTAATACACACTATTTTTTGTAACAAATGCATAAAATTTATAAATATTTATTTAATTGTTAATTTAATCATTTATTTAATAAAGTTATAAACAAATTTAAGATATTTAAATAATTAAAGTGCGCCATCTTCGTTGTAATAGTTGTAAATTATACTAGCTCGCTTCTAAATTTTACTAAACTGTTAACATTTAGAAAAATAAATATAACAATCCAACAACGGATTTATAAAAAACATAGCAATCCAACTAACAGCTGTTTACAATTTCGGCAACTGGTTTTTTTGAAAACCCAAAATAATTGTTTTTTCTTGCAATTCAAATGATTTTGGGTTGTGTTTTTACTATATGGTAAGTTATTTAAATTATTATTTTGATATTTTAATGCTATAAAAATATTATATTTAGGATAGATTTAACTACAAATCTCATATGCAGGCGGCGTGTGTGCCAGGCATACAACATATTTTGTGGTCATATGTGCGGAAAAGTAGATTTTTCTTTTATTCTGTTCTTGTACAAAATTGAATATTTTTTGTGCATGTGTTACAAAAAACCATTTATTGCGCTT
Organism: Diogma glabrata; assembly: GCA_963693315.1. Classification (NCBI taxonomy): domain Eukaryota; kingdom Metazoa; phylum Arthropoda; class Insecta; order Diptera; family Cylindrotomidae; genus Diogma; species Diogma glabrata. The sequence continues at coordinate 405,446,609 of OY856187.1, read as the reverse complement.
CTAAACAAGCTTGAAAATAAAATTTGTTTATCAATAAATCAAAAAAAAAACAATTTTTTTTAATTATTGATAGTAACTTTTTTTTAAAAGCTTGTTTAGAGTCGCAATAAATCGTTTTGTGAGCTTTCTTTCCATTTTTCTAAATTGTAGTTACACGTAAATGCTTTGTAGCCGACGTTATGTTTGATAAGCAGTTTCAACCTGCATGAAGCGGAGATCTAACCTAACTTTTCTGAATTACGTGATCTAACAAGTCGTGAGTAAGAAAAAGCTACGGAGCAAAGCCCGCGCCATAGCTTTCGGGGGTTGGGTCAGGCTTAACATTTTCAATCGGCCTGAGCTTGGACTGATGTCCTGGGGCCAAGTCTGGCAAATCAAGCTTGGGCTAAGCCTGGAAAATAAGACTTGGGCCAGGTCTACCAAACCAATTTTTTTCCAGACCTCATTTAAATGTGAGGAAAATGGTTGCGCAAAGAGTAACATATATGAAAATAAAGATGAACATAATGGCACATGTTGACAATGCATTACACTGGTTAATAACGCGGAATATAATAAACAGAACTTTGGTTCAGTCTTGGCATTTAAAATTGGCACACACTGAAACCAAAGCCAACCAGGCAAGGTTTGCCTCGTTTATACTTGCTCAAGATTGGTCCGTTGTTTAACATTGGCAGCTCCTACCCGGGGTTAATCAAATCTAAAATCTGAAGTGATCTAATTTAATCTTATCAGTTTTTTCAAAACAATAAGCTAATCGTTTGGTTAAAGAGTTTTCGAAATCAAATAAGTTGTTTTGGAGTTTTGCGCGGCGTAAAAAATACTGTTCAGAAACCCCAATATAATATTCAATTGTTATCATTTTAGACTCAAGGACTTCCAAAAAATTGAAAAAAATGAAAAACGATTATATCAGATTTTTTTCCTCCCACGTCTTTTACAACAAATGAAATCAATTTTAAATTCACCTCATTAAAATATGTAAACAAATTCATCTTCCGACCAATTTAACACAACAACTAAATAAATATCGCCAAATGAAAATGTTTTTGCTTGTTATAAATGGTAAAAATAGAATTATAAAAATTTAACGAAGGCCATGTCAAGACTCAAGAGTTGTAGGATTCTTTTTAATTCCATATAATTTGTTTTTTTCTCTTCCCAGTTCGTTTTGTGTCAATCGAACGGAATAGGTCAATTTTATTCCAAACATTCATTGCTGTTCCAGTTTCATTATTAATTTTCTTCATCACTTTCTGTTTAACATAACATCGAACTTAAAGAAATGAAAAACATTAAAATAATAAAAATAAACCACAGAACTTTCTGGTGCTTAAGAAAAGAATAAACAAATAGACGACAAGATAGTAGCACTTTAGTTGTATATAAAATAAACATAAAAAAAATTAATGATTAGAAGTGTTTTGTTTTGAAAATGAAGTACATATTGGTACTTCTTACAAAATTACATCCTTCCATTCCAGCAAAATCGATTTTGAAGTGTTGAGTAAAAAAAAAGTTTTAATGGTTTTTTTAAATATGTATAACGATTGATGTTGTGACATAGAATGTGAATTATTGAGTCCTTATACTTTGATCAAATTAAACCAGCTTTGTTTATTCAATTGGGTTTCTCTAGTGTGCTCAAAACTCTTTAGTATTGATTCACGCACAAATACGAACGATACCAATCAATTGAAAAAAAATAACAAATATATAAAATTAGATCAAACTAATGTGAAATCATAACAAAAAATATATATTGTACTCCACCAGTCAACCACCTAGTGGGAATCCAGTTAGTTCACCCCATCCAATACTGCCTCTGTTCGGAACTTCAGGATATGAAGAAGAATCAGTGTATGTATAGGTCATGCTCATCAATATTGTACTGCCACAGATAGTACCTTCTCTCTAAAATATATAAGATGATGCGTTCGATCTTTTTTTCAATTAACAGAATCTACATTCTTCTGTTTGCTCCAGTCCAATAATATTGCTCAGAAAATCTATTATGAAATATTAAGACTAGCAAAATATAATATATCTAATGAGACTCCCTTTTTTTAAACTCTTCCAAATTTTATGATTTCTAAAATTATTAAGATTTATGTGAAATGTATCTTCATTACTTTTACTTCTCTATCAAATTACCTTATCTGTAATTACTTTTCGTCTACCTGCTACTTGTATAATCTTATCAAAATATTTTCAAAAATTAAGTTATAAAAATTCTTTATGAAAACACATAACAACAGCATTTATGACATAAAAATTATATAAACTTTGTTCGGCAAACAACATTCAATTTGCTAACACATTGGGTTGTGACCTATTTTTGTCCCACTTTTTGTTAGAAAATACAAAAGATTAAGCTTTTAGTAACTAAATGTGACCAAGATATGTAACAACTAACACGAGTTCTTTTGTAGAAACATTTCGAATTGATTTATTATTCGGATTATTATTTACAATTTTCTTTTACTATATTATCATTTATTTTCCATCGTTAAAGTATTTTCCATTAATCATTTTTAAGACATTTTTTTGTTTTATATGTGTAATTGTTGATTTGTTGCAATTTTCTAAACAAAGTTGTATCAATTTGTGAAGAAAAGTAATTTTATTGTCAACTAGTACAATAGCAATAGATATGTTCGATTTGAATTGTTTGGTGAAATCGGTGTTTTAGTCTAGAATCTATAATAATATTACACCTTAAATCACTTGATTTCTAGTTGACGTTTTTAGCAGGTATAACGATGCACATCTCTAGTAGGTATCGTTAGAGAGTGCATTATCAGGCCTACAATAGAAAGTATACCTAAAACGGCTCACCCTGAGTTAGCTTATTAACAAAACGAAAAAAGACGGGTTCCTTAAACTAGAACACAATTATTTTACTTGTTAAATAAAACAGACTCAATTCACTTACCAATCCCATAAGTATAAATGTCGATAGTTTCCCTTACATGCCTACAAGCTTTTTGATAACTTGAATCAGACTAGCGAAACTTTCAAACGTTATTGATAGACTTTTTGGAATAACCTCTCAGTTACGCTTTTAAAATAATTATTAAAAAGTTAAGAACAAGGCTTAGGATGAACTTGAAAAATGTCAAAGTTGAAACATTTTTGAACAGTGGCTCCCAATGCCTCCTTTTTTCATCAATCGATGTAATGATTTTCCCTTTATTTAATTGTTTATTGTTTCTCAAGACAAACGAGTTCACACTCATATAATTATCAATTATCACCTGATTATTATCAATTAGAAAATAATGTGAAATTCTATTATAAAAATAATTATATTATTACAATTCTAAAAATAAACCGGCTCGAAGGACCAACGTCTTTCATCTTAAGTTTTTTTATGGACAACTGTAGAAAGAGTTTAGGACTAATGTTCTCCTTATCAAAATACGGAAGTGTCTAAAAATCCGTTCCACAATATACCGTTTGCAATACACGGTGTAAATATTTTACATATATATAATACACCAATAAAAAATTTACACACAATGATGCCCTTTTTACCCAATTTATTTTGTTTGTGAAAAAAATAATGCAATATTCTATCATAATAATAATGCTATTACTAAAATTCTAAAAATAATCCGGCTAGAAGGACCAAATGTACTCTTGTCTTAAATGTACTCATATCTTACACCCCCTAATATCCGCGGGCTCTGCTTTCCCCTTCCCTGCACTCGTCAACAAACTCTTCCTCTTTTCATCCGGCTTTGACTACTATCCATCATAATCCAACCTTTTCTCGATATATATTTCGAACTGTTTCGTTAGGCAAGTTCAATCACAAATGGTTGGAAATAATAATAATAAGTTAATACTGAAATAGCAGCTTTTGTTTTTCCTTATTTTATTTACAGAAAATGAAGCTATGTAAAAATAATTATGGATAACAAATATATGATTTTTACCTGTCAAATAAATAATTAATTTTCCTATTAATATCAAAATTATATAAATTTGAACGAAACGGCTAAAAGACAATAGCAATAATTTTAAAAAACTACATTATCGATAAATTTAAATGCCGTAAATTGAATTTTTATGAATCAAAAGGAATAATTGTTATGTTACATAAAAAAAAATAAACAAAAATAATAAAAATAAATATAGAGTCCGCGTTGAACCCCAGATGTTTCTCATAGCCCTCTACATCAATAATGACAACGAAATTTTGTACTGAGTTTTTTAAAAAGTTCATTTTATTAACTTATATTGTTTTTAAAAAATGTCATAAATCTATATTTTTCTATGCAGTTATGTTTGCTGTTCTTTAGAACAATTTTCTGGTTCTGATTCCTGCCACAATAGCGCTACAAAAGGGAGATAGGAAAATAAATTTCAAAAATTTGCATTACCTTTCATACAAAACACAACTCTAATCTTTTGCAAAATTATCAGTTGTAATTTTCCAAGGGCGGTGATAATTCGAAATAATTTTTTGCCAACAAATTTCAAAAGAAAGTATATTGTAAAGTATATCTTTCAAAAAATTATGAGAATTTATCAACGAACGAGAGGAATTCGTTTAGAAACCGTTTTTTGCCATTTTTAATTTCTTTATATATTTTTATGAATTATACGTTGGCCTATTGTGATATCAGTTAATTATTTCAAAATTAGAGTGATAATTTTTAAGATCCCAGTAGGCCAGACGTATAAATATTTGTTATTAGTATAATTCAAATGTTATTGGTGGAATTGAATGATGTCATCACATTTTAGAGAATTTCATTGGGTTAAATTAAAGTAAAACTAAGGCAAAAAATTTTCTATGAAATTTCCCTCGGCCTACGGCCTCGTACTTTTATCAATATACTTGCTTTTGAAATTTTTGGCAAAAAATTATTTCGAATTATCACCGCCCTTGGGAAATTACAACTGACAATTTTTAAAATTATTCAAGTTGTGTTTGGTATAAAATCCCTTGAAAATTTTTTGATGTTTTTCTCATGTTGCGTTTTTGCGGTGAACACCGGAACAGGAAAATTGCCAAAAACTCAGTGTTTGACATGCTACGGATCTACAGTTAAAGTGTATAATTTAATTGAAGAAAGTAGCTTACGAAATATTGTATCAAAAAGTGAGAAAATAAACCCTCAATTATGTACTTTCATCAAGTTCAAATACATATCTTTACTGTTTACTGTATAAATTATTCCTTAAACAAATAGAATGTTCTATGAAACTTTCGAAATTCTAACTATTTTTCATAACACATATATCTTGTGAATAATTGAAAATCAAAAAAATTCCATTTTTTATTGAAAAAAAATTATTTTTATTCAAAATCAAACAAAAAATAATAAAATAATAATAAAAAAGATCATTCCTTCTTAAAGAAACGGTACAACAATCACCAACAGAATATAGAAAAAATGAAAAGAAAAGAAAACAACAACAAAACTATATAAAAACCAAATAAAGTAATCCTTCCGACTGCGCACTTTTTCGTTACGCGATTTTCCACTGCGCGATATGAGGTTTTAATACTAATTTTTTCACTGCGTGATTTTTAAAAAATATTTTTAGAATATGCAGGTGAATTTCGTAAAATTAAAATGAACAAAAAAATTACATATACCATATGGGTCATTCATTTACAAATCGAACAGATTTGAACAAAATCTGACCGATGCATTTGGCTTAGAAAATTTTTTACGGGTATGTTATCGAATTTTCGAGGATTTTTTTTTCGATGTTCGAGGATTTTTAGGAATCTTTTTCCATCTTTTTTTCCCCATCTTCCACCTTTTTTCCATCTTTATCCATCTTTTTTCCATCTTTTTCCATCTTTTTTCCATCTTTTTACATTTTTTTTCCATCTTTTTTCCATCTTTTTTCATCTCTTTTCTATCTTTTTTCCATCCTTTTTCCCTCTTTTTTCCATCCTTTTTCCATCTTTTTTTCAATCTTTTTCCATCTTTTTTCATCTTTTTCCATCTTTTTTCCATCTTTTTTCTATCTTTTCTCTATCTTTTTTCCATCTTTTTCTATCTTTTTTCCATCTTTTTTCTATCCTTTTTCCATCTTTTTCCATCTCTTTTCCATCTTTTTCCCATCCTTTTCCATCTTTTTCCATCTTTCTTCCATCTTTTTTCTATCTTTTTTCCATCTTTTTTCCATCTTTTTTCTATCTTTTTTCCATCTTTTTCCATCTTTTTTCCATATTTTTTCCATCTCTGTTCCATCTATTTACCACCTTTTTTCACCTTTTTTTCATCTTTTTTCCATCTCTTTTCCATCTTTTTCCATCTTTTTTCCATTTTTTCCATCCTTTTCCCATCTTTTTTCCATCTTTTTTCTATCATTTTTCCATCTTTTTTCTATCTTTTTCCATCCTTTTTCCATCTTTTTTCTATCCTTTTTCCATCTCTTTTCCATCTTTCTTCCATCCTTTTTCCACCTTTTTTCCACCTTTTTTCTATCTTTTTTCCATCTCTTTTCCATCTTTTTTCCATCCTTTTTCCATCTTGTTTCCACCTTTTTTCCATCTCTTTTCCATCTTTTTTCCATCTCTTTTCCATCTTTTTTCCATCTCTTTTCCATCTTTTTTCCATCCTTTTTCCATCTCTTTTCCACCTTCTTTCCATCTTTTTTCTATCTTTTTTACATCTTTTTTCCATCTCTTTTCCATCTTTTTTCCATCCTTTTTCCATCATTTTTCCACCTTTTTTCTATCTTTTTTCCATCTCTTTTCCATCTTTTTTCCATTTCTTTTCCATCCTTTTTCCATCTTTTTCCACCTTTTTTCCATCTTTTTTCTATCTTTTTTCCATCTTTTTTCTATCTTTTTTCCATCTCTTTTCCATCCTTTTTCCATCTTTTTTCTATCCTTTTCCATTTTTTCATCTATTTTCCATCTTTTTCCATCCTTTTTCCATCTCTTTTCCACCTTTTTTCCTTCTCTTTTCCATCTTTTTTCCATCTTTTTCCATCTTTTTTCCATCTTTTTTCCATCTTTATTCCATCTTTTTTCTAACTTTTTCCCATCTTTTTTCCATCTTTTTTCCACCTTTTTTCCATCTTTTTTCTATCTTTTTTCCATCTCTTTTCCACCTTTTTTCCATCTTTTTCCCATCTTTTTTCCATCTCTTTTCCATTCTTATTCCATCTTTTTTCTATCTTTTTTCCATCTTTTTTCCATCTTTTTCTATCTTTTCTCTATCTTTTTTTCTTTTTTTTTCCATCTTTTTTCCATCATTTTTCCATCTTTTTTCTATCTTTTTTCCATCTTTTTCCATCTTTTTTCCATCCTTTTTCCACCTTTTTTCCACCTTCTTTTTATCTTTTTTCCATCTTTTTCCAGCTTTTTCCATCTTTTTTCTATCTTTATTCCATCTTTTTTACATCTCTTTTCCATCTTTTTTCTATCCTTTTTCCACCTTTTTTCCATCTATTTTCTATCTTTTTTCCATCTTTTTCCCATCTTTTTCTATCTTTTCTCTATCTTTTTTCCATCTTTTTCCATCTTCTTTCCATCATTTTTCCATCTTTTTTCCATCTTTTTCCATCTTTTTTCCGTGTTTTTCCATCTTTTTTCCTTGAAACTTTGAAAACTATTTAATGCATATAGAGTTTAACGATAAGTCAAAATTTCTGAATAAATTCAATTTATTAATACTTATTAGTTAAAGAAAGCATTATGGACAGAGCGATAGACTGTGTGCTGTAGGTCGATGGTTCAATTCCTGGCATGGCATATATTTTATTGTTTTTTTTAAGCTTTTTTTACTTTACATTACTTTAAACTACTTTTACTTTAAATCTAGATAACAATTTTTTTTTAAAACTCATCTTTTAGCTTTAAAATAAAATAAAAATAAAGTGTATCATTACCAGAACCGAGGTTATGAATCTTTGAAAACAAATCTTCAAGCCGAAAATAACGAAATTCTTGAAATTTAGATTCGCTCTAGGTAGAATATTCTAAACAAATTCATATTTTCACAAATGTTATTTGTGTTAATTTATCTTTTAACTTATGAAAAGATTTCTTTTTTAAGAGTTTTTAAAGTATAACATGTTTTCCGTTTTCATACAAAATGTAGTTATTATTGTTGGCCCTGTTACGGTGCCACGGTGTAGTATTCACTTTGTGAATATGGACTTTTAATACAAAAACCTTAAATTATGATACATAACCATGTAAATACGCCCGGTATATCGATTTATCCCCCCCGGTACAAACCCTTGGAATTGGGAATCTCTTATTTATCTAATTTATCTTGACATTCTAATATTTAATGTTTAAATTAAAATTAACATACATATTAATAATAAATACCTTAAGTTGTAGCTGTTGATTGATGTCATCAATATTCTGTTGCTTTAGGTTATTTGTTTGATTTTCCAATATCCCTTGACTAGCGTTTGACCTTTTAACTTCCCATTTATATATCTGCCTTTGAATCCATACGGTTTTAACAACCGGAAAAACCATCAAACAAACGATTGTCTCTAACTGTGGTAATAGCTTCGATCACTGTTATCCTTGCTATTCATACTTTCGATAACATCAGTGGATACTTTATCTTCATGTACTGCCACAATTTATAAAGCAGATTTCAGGAATTCTTAATTTATTTTGATGATGTTATAAGTAAACAATCATTAGTAATTTATCACTTGTATTTACTAAATCAATAACTTTTTTTTTGCTTATTTATCAAACAAAATAGACATCCAAATCACACACTAATGAAAACAGTGTTAACTTTTTTTTGTATAAATTAAAGATATTTCTTTTTAAAATCAAAATCAAATGTAATTATTATTTATTTTTGATAAGTTTTAGGTAATGTTTAATAACAAAACTGAATTGAAACTTTGCTTTTGAAAAGCCAAAAATGGAATGAAATAATTTTTTTCAAATTAAAATTACAAAAATGTGATTTTGCTTTTGACCTCCTCTAATCAATCGTGTAATATTCGAAATTCAGCAAATGATTAACAACGACGTCTGTTCATTAGTATTGGAAATAAAAATTTAGTACGTTCGTTTGCTTTTTATAGTATATTCAAAATTTAACTAGCAGTTAAGTTTTAGAAAATTTTAAAATTATTATTAATGTAAAAATGAACGGAAACTAATGAAATGCATTTTTATTGAATTGAAAACGAAGATGAATTTGGTTTTACTATTGTTTTGCGATTATTGCGATCGTTACAAAAATAGGGTTCACATTGCGCGGTTTTGTATTGCGCGGTGTTTTTCTGGAACGAAACTACCGCGCAGTCGGAGGGATGACTGTAACCATAAAACATTTCTTCAATTAAAAAAGAATATTACAGTTGTCGTAAAAATCTCCTGAATTCATGGGGATTTTACACATTGATTCAATCCTCTCAATTCATTTTACTTTGTCATGACGTCACACTATTATACAGTGCATTTAAACTGTGTTTGAATCGGTCTTTTGTTGAAAGAGAAATATGTACTCAAATAGTACTTTTTGTGTTTCCTTAATTTATTATACAGAAATGAAATTCTGGAAACCAATGAACTGAAAACCACTATTATATAATTTTTAGCACTGCCCGCCAAAAAAATAATTAATTTTCTTGTTATTATCGAAATGATAATAATTTGAAAGAAACGGAAAAAGACATTAACAAAAACTTTAAAAACTACATTATCAATCAATTTTTATTTTTTTTATTTTTTTATTAATTGAATTCAATTGTGTCGACTGTCGGCACTTGACGAAAGCTTTTAATATAAATTAAAAAATTAATTAAATTAATTTTTTATTAATAATCGAGAATGAGAAACGTAATTAAACATGGCGCACTATTGTTTGGAAAATAGATTCGCGCTACTTATACAATCTACTATTGGGACACGGGATAACCAAAAACAATTACATTAGTGTGAACTATATTTGAATAACCACTTCTTGGATTCAAGCGGCTAAAATATTTGGATCCAAGCGACAGGTGAAACATTGCAAAATTTATGGGTTAAAGGCCTCTTACCCCCTTAACTGCTCAAATGATTTTACTCATTTACGGATTTATCGAAAGTTCAGGTTACAATTGTTGGTCCACTTTAACAAATGTGTCGATAATTTGAGAAGCAGAGCTCTTTTTAGGACACTCTTTTTAATTTTTGGGATGTTGTTTTTTTTTTAGAATTATCGAGAAACGCTAGATCAGACCTATAAATATATTCTTCTTTTTAAAGAACACAATTTAAAACCTGTATTTTTCTACCAACAATCGTTACAATTGAAACACGTACTTAATTATTTAGCATATGGTTTTTGTGACACATTAAAAATAAAAATAAAACTTAAAATAGGTAGAGTTTTTTATGAAATCTACCTAAAACAAAACATGAATACACAACAAATTACCTTACAATCGATTTGATTGCGCGTCTTTTAGTTAAAACGTAAGAAGTAAAATATGTATTTGAACATTGGTCAGGGACCCTATTCCCGAACACATAAATGTGAATTTGGACAATATTATGAAGTTTGTATTGCGTAACATTAAACGGTAACAATTTTACGAAAAACAAATTTCACAATATTATCTAAATTTAATTTAGGCCCCAGTACATTTGAATATTAGATGTTTACATCGAGTTAGTCTATCCATGCTACTACATCGGAAGTCGGGCTAGTAATATAAAGGCCAGGTGTGTTGCAATGATTCCAGGAGGTGTCCCATGCATCCAAGATATTAAAATTGGTTGCCACCAGGTTGCTGACAGTTTTGTGTGGAGGCATTTTTGACTTCAATCGACAACGAGTGTGGTCACCGTAATATTCATGCAAGGGTAACGTGATGTTGTTGGTTACCTTTTTATGTTCACGCATGAGCGCATGCGAGAGTCTGAGTGCAGGTGGAGCGATATTGCTTAACACAGGGAGCCAAAGTAAAGGAGTGGACCTGATAGTACCACTTATAGTACGCATCTTGACATTCAGATGGCAGTCAAATTTTTGAGTATGTGTGCTATTCAACCAAACTGGTGCGCCATACTCAGCCACTAAGTAAACCAGACTTGTAGAAGTTGTGCTTAGAGTTGCTGGAGTAGCACCCCATGTCGAGTTTGCCAGTTTGTGCAATTTATTGTTTCTCGTTTTAAGTTTTTTTGACGTATTCTCTAGGTGGAGCTTAAAAGAAAGAGTTCTATGGAGAGCAATTCCCAGGTACTTTGGCTGTTGATTGTATTTAATGACAGTGCCGTTAAATAACACGGATAGTTTGTGTTTTGCCAGTTTGTTGTTTAAGTGGAAACAATAACTCTCGGTTTTACTTAAATTAGGAAATAAGCTCCACGTTAGAAAATAGTCATTCATTATCGCCAGGTCAGTTGAGAGCAAATCTTCCAAGACTCCCATGTCTTTCTTTTGAGTGGCCAGGGTCCAATCATCAGCGTAACCAAATTTCTTTGATGTTGTGTCAGAAATGTCATGAATGTACAAATTAAACAGTAATGGTGCCAGGACGGAACCCTGTGGTTCCAAACCATTGTTAAGCATTTTGGACCTACTACTGGAATTATTTAAATGAACTTTAAATATACGATTTTTCACCATGTTGTTAATTAAACGTGAGATGGTGCTACAAGGTATTGCATTAAACAACTTATATATAATCGAAATTCGCCAGACCGTGTTATATGCTGCAGTGAGATCGATGAATACTGCTCTTGTTTTTAATTGTTTTGTTACCATTGGACTTATATTATTATAAATAGAAGCATACCGTATCTATTTATCCAAGGGTTATTAATTTTAAACGATATATGAATGAACGGACCATGCGCGAAGTCGGACACTAGAAAGATCTCCATTGAAAAATATTTTGTCATTTTATTTTGACTTCTAGAACAAACACAAATTTACTATATCTAACATGCAACATAAAACTAACAATGTGAGAGACAATAGATTAAAAATAATGTTGATTGGAGTCGGTTTGCATTTCATAAAAAAAAATCACTTCTCCCAAAAATTTAGAGCGTCATCCATATTGACGCTCGTAGAATGCAACAAACAATGTTAATCACCCCAAAGGTGAATATAATCAAAAGATGAACCAGGATGACAAGCACACGTATAATAATCATTTCAATTGCAAGTAATTTTTTTCGCCAACGTGCTGACGCCCGTAATAATTTCATATTTCACGTATCAACATAAAAGTGTAATTTAATATATTATGGAACGAACTTACCCAATCCGCGACTTTTGACCATTTTGTTCACGGCCTCTGCTTTGAAACAATCCAACGATCTTATTTTCGCTCTGTTTGTTTTCAAGAACTTTGAAACTGTAAACTTATTTTCACTGTTTTATACGCATTATATAGAAGATATATTTTATTCTTAATAAATTTGATACAATATTTATCAATATTTCTGCCCATTTATTTTCATTTACGACATTTTTCATTCACTAATGCCAGGGCGAACTCACTTGATTAAGACACTTTTACAACACGATGAACTTGTACACTGTTCGAAATAGTATAAAAAACACAAAAATAATTAAAGCGAATTTTATTTCAAATATGAAAAAAAATCACAAAATTAATAAATAAAAATTTTAGTTTTAATTTCTTTATTACAAAAAAAACGACTTTAACATTTAGAGCTTAATTTTTAATTAACTATCAGATCCCGTCTCTTTTATTTTTATTCGATTTATAAATACGGACTTCACAATATTTTTCAAAAATGCAGCTATAAGTAGCATTTTCTTAAACTAAACGACAGAGAAAAAAGTTGATTGCATAGCATCCTCTCGTTTTGTAGCTATCTATATTATTAATACAATTACATCAAAACCGGTTGATAGATTGGTTCTATCAAAGTTTTAGGGGTTTGCGAAACATGAGTATCTTTGAATATCGATTGCTAACGATTGACTAAACCGATTTAAGTCATTTATAGCTCATTGGAAAGGTAATTGATAAGATTTTTTATAAGTCCTGTAAATTACCTTTCCAATGAGCTATAAATGACTTAAATCGGTTTAGTCAATCGTTAGCAATCGTTATTCAAAGATACTCATCTTTCGCAAACCCCTAAAACTTTGCCGCCACCCTGTGTCATCCCTAGAGCGAAATTTAACTTTTTGAAAGAAACGGTATTTTTATTTTTTTCATTGGCAATCTGTATATGAAATTTTATCGAAATCAGAGGGGGTCAGGTCACATGCTAGAACAAATGTTGTTGCGATGACGTGGAATTGCTCTGTATAGATAAGTTGCGCTTCATCTGCTGCATGCGTTTCTTGCAGAATTACAACGTCGATATTGAAATCTTTTAATACTCTTTGTAAGTGTTCAGTTTTAGACTTGCTAATGCCTTCAATGTTCAATTGCAAAATACGGACTGAGGGTCCAATAATTTTTGTCTTATGGTGCTGAAAAGTACCGTTGTTATTCTGATTTTGATTTTGGTTCATATTCATTCGTTTGTATCACAACCAAGAGTTCGAAATGAAATATTTGGCTTCCAAATTTGGATAGACTTTTTGCGTAATCCAGGGTGCGAGGAGCTTGTCTATTCACACACCCCAAACACGTATTAAACTCATTATTATGACCAAACTATAATATTTCATCAAACAAAATTAATGAAACAACAGTAACGAAACGAATACAAAGAGATTAAATAATTTGCGTTTTCATCATGTTAAAAATACCATCATTACCAAAACAAATTTTCATATTTCCAATGACATATTTTTACCATTTTTCATCTATTGTTTTTTTTTTCAAGTTTTTCCACTCAATATCCCATAAATTTCAATCAAGAGCGACAAAAAGCGATCGGTAAAATTAAATACCATAATCAATCATGTTGCATGTAGATTTTGTTTTTGCTTCCCTATTTTTATTTTAATTCCACCCATTCCGTTCATCAAAATTTAGGAATAATATCCTTTAAAGCTTCGTTTATTATCATTTATAATTAACGATTTAAATATAAATTAAATTTCTAAAATTAAAAGTATGACCTGACCAACTTAACAACCATTTTAATTTTTTTTTTATTAAACAATATCTAACAATGACAGTTAGCGGTCAGTTGTTATGTATTTCATGTCTTAACTAAATGATATACAATCAAATTCAATTTTCTTTTATTTTAAGGATTTAAGTATTTAACGTTTTAATTTGCTTTTTTATTCGCCTATATATTAAAGTGTTACTTTATTACTGTGATTTGCGGCCTCAAAGAGTCACTTTTTACCAATATATTTTGTTGTCATAGCTACGTCCAAAAAAGTAAAAACATTTAATTCTATAAAAAATAGAAATTTTTATCAAAGCAACCCTTAAATTCAAAATTTCATAATCCAATTAAAATAGTTGTTGTCATTTGTTGTCATAGTTATACAATAATTTAGAAAAAATAACAAATATTTTGTCTGAAGGTTACTTGTTCCACATATTTTTATTTCAAAATTTATGCAAGTTTATAATTTTAATTTAGAATAAACATTTTTTTTAAATATTTTGACTGCGACGAATAAAAAATAGTATATGATGCACGAACGTATGCTATTTTGGACTTAATGTTTGTGCAAATCTCGGCTAGCGCCTCGATTTGTAAACTCCACATATACGTCCAAAATCTTTAGCTTTACGTTCTAGCATCATAATCTACTATTATGTTCTTCAACTTTTAGTTATATAAAGCTTTATGTTTACTTTATTAAATAATTGAGTTACCGACGGAAAACTAAAGTAAGTTTTCCGCTTCTTTTATTTGAAATAATTTATTAATGAGGGAACGAAAGGATAAAATGTTTGAAGATTTTCGTTTTTGCTACAACTTTTAATCCTTAAATATAATTCTTTAAAAGATATATATTTTTATTTGATGTTCGTTGTTTCGGATCAATGGTTGTTGTTTCAAAAGTTTTTGTTTATATTTTGTGGGTGTGTGGTGTGCGTTTTATAGAAAAAGTTTTTCGGATTTTAATTAATTTGAATGTTAGAATATAGTTGGTGTTAGTTTTTTGGTTGAAAATTAAAAAAATTATAATATCTTAATTAATAGTGAGCACATGGAAAATATGAGTTATTTGTACTATGTAGCCTTGTTTTATTTTATTCTGTAGGAGGGTATTTACACTTAATTGCAAATCAAGCTTCTGAATAATTGTGTATTGTCTTTGGAAAGATAATACTATAACTCGGTACTCTGGTTCCACGAAGCCCCGAAAAAGGATTTGAATTCAACATCAATCAACTAATTAAACAGATAGAATAAGAAATATATTGTGAACCGAAGTCTAGACAATTACTGTGTGTCTCTACCTCCTCGCTTTTCCGGTAAAGTTTACTTAATTGCTCATAACTTTTTATTTCTATGAATTGTTCAGCTAGGAAGTCGGGTAGAGTTTGTGGATACCTCTTTGCGTGGAAAAAAATTTACCGCTTTATGTTGGAAAGGCTTTTTATAGCTTTTATTATCTTTATGAATTTATATTATATAATTATTATAAATTCACAAAGATAATAAAAGCTATAAAAACCTTCCCAACATATTATGTTGGTTGTTTCATACTAACTCCTGGGGCTACGAGTGTTAGCTGCCCTACCTACGATCCGTTTTCTATCACCGCTGCTCCTAAATAATCAATAAATATGAATCCGAATCAAACACTAACCTACTCTCCGCCGCCTTAACACATTTCCTTCCACCCCCATTCCCCTTTTCCACCAGACCGTTCCAGTCAAAGCTTGTAAAAATTAAAGAATTTAGGGATAGCGAAGTAGCAAAAAAGGACTCTAGTAGCTTAACAGTTGTAACATGATTCAGACCGAGTAAAAACTCTAAGGTTAAAGCGTCTGAAGTACCAATCTTCAGTAACTTGGGGTGACCCGACTGATTCAAAACCGTTAGAAAAAGAATTTCCCCAGCGCTAAACCAAAAAACTAAAAATTTAATGTATTTTAATTTAATTTATCCAAATCCCGCCCCTGAACCAAAGATATGGCGTAAAATACTTTTACAAAGGGAATTTAAAAAAAAATTCAAAATAAACAAATTTAAGTTGTGATTTTTATGATAAATTGATAAGCATAACTTACAGAATCTTCTTGTAAATAATAAACAAAAACATACTAATTTTCAAAATCTGGAGTTTATGAATTATCTTGTTTTGATTGTGATGCAATTTATGTAGGACAGACAGGTCACCAGTTTCATGTTCGATGTGCTGAACATTTCAGAAAACCATACAATTAATTTTATTATAATAACAATAATCTTCAAATTTTACAATATGAAATTAAAGTTCGTAAACTTGATCTGCTGGAACCTTTCGAAATCTGTAAAGCAACGTATTTTAACAATAATTAACCAAATTCTCAAACCGATGTTATTTATTCTCCTTTGACAAATCCAGATCTATTTTTCGGTAATCATTTTTAAAAATTATTAGATCAAGATTTTATGTTGTTTCCGTTATCAACCAATTTAATTGGTAAAATTACCTACGTTCTGGTCCTCAGATAAAGTTTAGTAGTCCGCCAATTTCTTTATATTTATTACCAGTTACAATTTTATTTTATTCGAGAATTTTTTTTTCTACGATAGCATATAAAAATTCTATTGTAACGCAGGCTTGATCCCTACCCGCTGGCAATATTATACAATGAACCATCTCGAGCCCGTATCTACGAGCCAAGCCTTGGCTAGTTAACTTTGGTTTCATTCTGGGCAAGTTGTAAATGCCTAGACTGAACCAAGATTCAGTTTATTATATTACCCGTTATTAACTAGTCTAATGCATTGTAAATTTATTTTTTATTTTTATATATGTTGCTCTTTCTACAACCTCTTTCCACACATTTTAAGGAGATCTGGAAAAAATTGGTTTGGTAGGCCTGGCCCAAGCCTGATTTGTCAGACTTGGCCCAAGCCTTATTTGTCAGCCTTGACCCCAGGACATCAGTCCAAACTTGTTCCAAGTTTGGGCTGTTTGAAAATTTTAAGTCTGGCTAAAACCCCAAACGCTGTGGCGCGGGCTTGGCCCAGGTTTGGTCCCTTAGGTTTTGCCTACCCGGGATCTCTTGTGGAAATTGTACCACTAGCGTAAGATCATTTTCGCTAAATAAGAAATTTTTGTTGCTATGGTATTTTCATAAAATTTATAAAGTTTTTAAACCAAAGCATCCATGAAAAAATAAAATATGAATTTTGAATGTTATGTTGTCGATTCTAATTACTTCGGTCTAAAATAGCAAAAAAAAATGTATGTCTGTCTGCCGGCCGGTCGTTCGTCCAGCCGTCACAACCGACGAAACGAAATCTAGAACACGGGTGAAGGGATTTAAAAATTTTGAATTCTAAAAGTAGGTACACTCAATGGTAATGCCCGAAAGGACGATGTATTCGATAACTGTACTGGAAGTGTGTCAAAACAAGGAAATATGCATATTTTTTGCTTAGAAAACGTCCATTTTAAGTGCTAATGAGTAGGAACAAAGAATGTGGAGAAATCTGGATGGTCGAGATTGGTATGTGAGATCAAAAAATATATTATGGCATTATAAGTTTGTGAAAAAAAGGTGTCAGTCAAGTGTGTCAAAAAAAAGATTTTTATTTATTTTTTTACCTAATTTTTTGGAAAAAAATAAAATTAATTATTTGTTTGAAATGAAATTTTATTATTAATATTGAGAATTATGGCACTATAAGTTTGTCAGAAATATGTTGTCAAGTGTGTCAAAAAGAAAGATTTTTATTTACTTTTTTACCCAATTTTTCAGAAAAAAATAAAATTAATTATTTGTATGACATGAAATTTTATTATTATAATTGAAAATTATGGCATTATGGCATAATTGCCATAATTATGGCATAATTTTGTCAAAATATGTTGTCAAGTGTGTCCAAAGAAAGATTTTTATTTACTTTTTTACTCAATTTTTTTGGAAAAAAATAAAATTAATAATTTGTATGAGATGAAGTTTTATTATTATTATAGAGAATTATGGCATTATAAGTTTGTCAAAAATAATGTCAAGTGTGTCAATTCATTTTCTTTTGATTTTGATTTGATTTTGTTCTAATTTTTGGAATATTTTTAGAATTTTGAAAAAAAAATTTGAATTTTATATATATTTTTAGAATTTTGAAAAAAGTTTCAATTTTTGATTTTGTAAGAATTTTCGGAATATTTTTAGAATTTTGGATAGAATTTTTGAATTTTATATATATTTTTAGAATTTTGAAAAAAGTTTCAATTTTTGATTTTGTAAAAATTTTTGGAATATTTTTGGAATTTTGAAAAATTTTAAATTTTTGATTTTATTATAATTTTTATAATTTTAGTAAAAGTTACACTTTTTGATTTTATTATAATTTTTGAAATATTTTTAGAATTTTGTTTGAAAAAAGTTTGAATTTTTATTTTATTTAATTTTTACAATATTTTTGGAATTTTGAAAGAAATATGATTTTGTGATTTTGAAATATTTCCTCGTAACGCTAAATGGAGAGGTTTTTTAGTAGTTTGCTGATTGTATAATCTTTTTAGTAAATTATGTTACTCTATGATGTGTTATAATTTTCGGACAACGTATTGATGTTTCGTGTTAGTTTTTTAATACATATCTAAACAAAGATAAAAAATAAATGTACTTTAACAAAAAGTTATGTTTGACCATATCCTCATAAAAGTTTTATGCCGAAAACTATATCAAAATCCTTAACCCAGACCGAAGTCTTGATATCTCAGAGCTGTGAGATTTCAGCCCCTCCATATTTTAATAATTTATTTTCTAGATGTTATTTGAATGTATATTTACTTTTTAAGAAAGACAATGTTTCTGTACATTAAACTGGTTACTGGTAAACATTAAACTAAATACACTAGAATTGGTTAATTGAAATTACAAAAAACAGAAATACCTAATGACAAAAATTCAACTTAAAGTAGTTAAATAATGATGAAATTTCAACTATGAAATACCATCGCCTCGGTAGGTTAGTTGGATGTCGTGTCTGCCAAAACGGATTCGAATCATGGCACTGATGTTGATAGTTCCAATCCGAAACACGTATAAGAGAAAAATGGAGTTTTTCTCTGAAAAAAACCCAAAATATCCTTTCAAATTGAAAAAAAAAAAATTTGTTAAAATTACTCAATTGCTATATATAATTTAAAAATTTTCAATATTCAAATCTAGTGAATTAAAAATTATTGATAATTTATAATAAATTCGTCGAAATATTTACTATCGTAGAAAATATTGCATTTTCTACGCAAGATGAAAACGTTTTACGTTTACGTGAACAAATTTTCACTCACAAAAAACAGAAAAAGGTACTTTATATATTTTTAATATTGTTGTTACTCGTAAGAGCAAAGCTTTGATTTTTTTTATTTCACTACTTTTGAGTTGATTTTATTATTTTCTTAAATTACATATATAGAAAAATATTATTAGTACTTGTTCGTCATCCTTTTTAGTTATTTAATAACAATACTTGCATAATTGGACAAACCATTCAGAAAAATAATTGATTTTTATTTTTCATACGAAGAAAAGCATCAAATTCGAAGCAAAAATTAAATGTGTGAGTATTTGAAAAAAAAAATAGAGCCTTCCTGCAACTTTAAATAAAGGTTTATTTTTGTTTTTTTTTTTTACAACCGTTGTGTCCGTTATTAGTCTTAATAGAATAAAACAAATAGCTGTTAATTTTATTCTGAAGCGCAATTACTGCGAAACACAATTTTTCGTGCAAAAGTTTGCAAATTTGCAAGGGAATAAAATTTATAAACACGAACCAAATGGTGTATTTTATCCTTCGTAAAATGTAGTAATTGAAATTAACTTATTTTAAAAGTCATTAATAAAGCAAATAAAATAATGACTTTAATTTTTTTTGTACCATTAACTCCAAACAATTAAATAAATTTTATCCATTTTCGATACGTATTTTGAAGTGAAGTTTTTAAGGGTTTGGTATTTTGAAAATGAAATGACCTATAATAAAAGACATCAAATTTTATTGAGGATTAAGAAACCAAAAAATGAAAAAAACAACTAATTTTTTACAGTGGTGCATCTTCGTCCCTCAAGATAATATTTCTATTCCACAGGACTTGACGGACAGCGTCTATGTTTCCGTCAGAGTGGATAGAGTTAAGATCGGTGTAACTCTTTCATACGACGAACCATACAAAGTAATAAAACGACTCCAGCAGTATTTCGTTATAAATATGGTAAAACAACATCTATCTCCATAGATAGACTAAAACTAGCGTCCATGACGGACGATTCACCGAGAACGACTTCATCTGAGCGAGCAGGTCCAAAAAACCATTTTTAAAATAGTTAGTGATTCTAATGGATTTTAAGTGTTTTCGAATGAAAGTGATATCGAAATTAAATTTAACCTTTAAACCCTTTGCTTTTTTCAATATTCGATAAAGGGACGTGCTCATTGGTTTGAATTTATTATTTTTTAAATAATCAGAGCGAAAATGTTTTTGTTAATTTTTTTTGTGTATAAAATAGAATCAAAATACACTATCAAAAAAATTTATTTCGGAGTTTAATATATTCAAATAAATTGTTTTATTAACAACTGTTTATTTTATTCTATTAAGACTTATAACGCACAAAATTATGGATCTAAAAATAAGCCTACATTTATAGTTGCCGGACGGATAAAACAATCTATTTGATTGTATAGAACTCTGAAATAAATTTTTTTTATAAATAATTTGATTATATTTATAAAAATATCAAAAAAATATTTTCGCTCTGATTATATAAAACAATCAATTCAAACTAATGCGCATGTCAATCTTTCAAATATTGAAAAAGGAGAAGGCCACTATGATTAAATTGAATTAAATTTCCATTGTAAAAAAAATAGTATTTTTATGATTATTTTTTGGTTTTTCCATTCTCATTAATTTAGTAGTTAGAACTTTGATGTTTTTCATTGTAGGTCATTTCATTTTCAAAATATGTACCAAACAACTTGAAATGGAATTCATTTTTTTATTCGTTTTACTTGTTTTTTCAATGAATTTTAAAATAATTCAATTTAGTTAATACATGTTACTGTGTCGAAAACATAAAACGTTATATTGGCGTCGTGTTTAATGAACTTTTTTCTCGAAAACTTGTGCGAAAAATAAAATAAAATATAGTTAGGTGCAAAAACGATGGTTTTTCATTTTTACTCCTGTATTTGGGAATGTTATATTTTTTAATCTTATTCGCTCTGAAAAAAACGGAGTAAATTAGTGATAGTAAAACGTTTAAAACTCTTTTTATTATTCATCAAAATTCGTTCTTTTCTTATTTTGGTTTCTTTAAATTTTATTTCGTTCATTCCTGTTGTTTTAAATTACATTATGTATGTAGATGGGAGTATAATATATAACCTTCTCTCACCCATCTAACATGAAATATTTCAGAAGGTCAGCAATAGAATTTTAAATTATTTAGTGGTCGGTAGCATGAAATCAGATGAGAAATACTTCTCAGCATCGCAGGATGCAGCTGTGAACCAAAGGCCAAAAAGGTAAAGGTTAACCCTTCAAAGACGTTCAGTAATACTAATATACTAAAAGGAAACCTAATGGTAATAGATAAAGGGGAAGAGGACAGCCACATAACTTACGAAAAATTGGATAAAGTGGAAATTGAGTTTGCAACCAATTGCCGCTCAATCCTTAAATTGAATCCTGGTCTATCACCAAACTATAGGGATGCAGGATAGCACCAGCGGTTCTACAATTTAATAGTATGTGAAGGTCAAAATGACAAAATGGTCATTAACTCCTTGTGGGAACTTTGACCGTGTGCGTCTCTGGCGGTGGTTTAAAAAGATCGAATGCTAAACAGACCAAGAGCTCGATCGAAAATCCCAACAGAATCTTCAGATCCGGAGGGCATCCTTGAAATTATTCGTTTGAGCAACGAAAATGTGCCTACTTCTTATTGGAAAAGTGGAAGAGTTGTTACTATCAACGCTTACCGCTTGCTCACATGATCTTTAATTAACTAATCTACTACGGCTTCAGTACCATACAACTAAACATTTATGGGAATGGCGTGACTTAAACCTTTGGCACTGCAGTAGCTTAGCCTTTGTCAACGGAGCCTCTTCCTCTTTAGCAAGCTAGTTCAGAAACGAAGAGGAAGTTTCTGTCTGAGTCGTGTAGCAATTCGGATAGCGAACAAGAAGGCTCTGCAATAAAATGTTCTCTTAGCAGTCAGGCATCTGAAGACGAGCTACCTCCACATATGCTGATTTGTTGTAATGACGTTAAAAATGTTTCAAATCATCTTTCATTACTTTAAAACCGTTCGGCATGAAAGAACCACATGGTGGTTCTTTCATGGCAACCTGTCCAACAAACATTTCTGCAGTTTTGTGTAGATCGATTTTTTTTATTTAATTTTCCTTAGCAGGAGCAATATTATGGACTCTTGTAAGATCCACCTTCCACTCCTAACAGAATATGGTGTTGTCTTCAGTTTGAATGAGTAGACATCGATCATCAAATTGTTATGCCCGCCAAATTACATGATATTTAACATGTAGCATTTATAAGAAAAACTACAATCAACTCCAGAACAAACTTAAGTTCTGTGTAGGTGGGTTGACAGGAAATTAGATCTTTGTAGTTAACGGCCCCGGCTCACTAACAGTAAAGACTAAATTCTTACTCAACCACCACACTTCCATTTATGTTTATAATACGACCTTTTTCATTAACATTTCTATTAATAATTATCGGTACATCTGATTTTTTCTTTGACCCACTCGAAGCATCAAGGTTATAATAGTTTTTGATTATATATTTGCATTCTATTTACAACGTTTCGAATTTTGTTTATTTTCCTTGTTTTTAATTGCTAACGTTTAAATTTCTCTCTCCACGTTATAATAAAATAGAGAAAGAAATGAATCGTTGCAATACATGAACATGTTTTGCTTGTATTCTTAATTGATAAACGGGTGGTTCTTACTTTTGTTTATGTTTTATAGATTGATGGAAACGTAAGAAGAATGTTTTAATGTTTTAAAAAAAAATAATGTTCTAATGTTTTCTAAAAAAATAAAACAATCTGTTATTAACTGGTTTCGTTATAAATTATAATTGAATTGTATGCAATCATATGCATGACGAGTTAAAAATATGTGCAATCTCTCCTACTTTCTTTTGTTCAATTAATTTTGAATTATATAAAGAAAAACATTTTCCCATTCAGTGGAGTTGTAAAATTTTGATTTCAATAGAAATCTTAGTCGGTAATTTAATATTATCCAGTTCGTGATTATAATTGGAACGAAAAATTATTAATCTCTCTCCTGAGTTCGCGATTTATAATTAAATTAAATTAATGTCAGCTCGCGATTCCAAATTCATGAAATAAAGTTTTAAAAATTATACCAAAAAAATGTGTTTTACCGTTGCTATGATAATTGATAATACATGCGATTTGTTGTTTTTGTAAAAAGAAAAAAAAATATATGTGAAATTTTTTTTGAATACATAAATGAATACCTACCCATAGGTGTATATGTGTACTTATTAAATAATCTTTGTTTCGTTGTTATATCTACGAAATATTTGTATATATAACTTCTAACTGTGATTTTGGTTTCGAAAAAAAAAAGATGAATAAAATTTTTTTATAAAGATATAATCTTAATTTGATGTTACAAGTTAAAAGAAAGAGAAAAGCTTATAAATTAAAATAATTTTAATGAGGTTTCGTGTCCTTGATGTTTGATCAGAATGCCTGCAAAATAAAATTTACATGTTTTTTTTGTGTCAACTGTGCTCGTTGATAAATTAATAAGAGAGAGCATATGTTGAATATAAAGGAAATCTACACGATTCCAGATGATCGTATAACGTAACATATACTATTACCTTTTATAAAGGAAATAAAGTACTGCGAGAAATTGCTGATAATATTTCTACTGTAAATGAAGTATAACTGGAATACTGTAAATGAAGTACAAACATAAATAACTGGACCTTTTTGGCTTATTATCGGGACATCAAACCACCTATCAACAAACAAATTATAATAAGTTAAGTGTATTTTCATATTTTTATATTCAATTTTGAAATTCATTAAATTTTGTTTGAATCGTTTTAGACCAACGTTTGAATCGTTTTAGACCGTTATTTTAGAAATCTTTTTTATGTTAGAGTCCGCATTTTAATCCGTTCACTCATGTATGTTTAAAATTCCCTTGGATAAATAGATCTCGTGTCTATTTCTTTTTATAGTGAAAAGTCCTACGTTTCAAAATTCTTGTAGTATCCAATTTAGTTGTTAAATTCACTTCAGACAAACTAATATCCAGGCCATTCGGATTGGTTTCTTTTTATTTGCCATAGTCGCTACCGCGGAACCTATTCAAATACGGAACCATAAAAATGTTGCTGAAGGAGCGTGAGCTATTTTTCTTCGTTTGAGAAAGTGTTAAAGTGAATGAAAGTTGGATCAATGGATCTCTTTTCAAGGAGCTCTTTAATACAACACTCTTAAAATTCTTTGATGATTTTTTTCTTGAGTTTGTCTAGGTTTTTATACTACCAAACCGCTCTGGCTTAGTCATGTTACTTCGTTTCGGGACACGAGATTTAAAAGCGCGAATCAGAAGTCCGGTGATTAACTGTTCAACAACCTGATCAATAGTCAGTATCTTGCATTTGCTCTACATTCACGTCTCTCGGCACTAAACTCTTGCAGTGCACCTAATCCGTCTACAGTGAAATTCTGTAGATGTAAGTCTCTACTAGATTTAATTTTAAATTAACTTTTGTCCACGCAAAATCGTTTTACCGCGTCACATATAAATCAAAAACTCTCAATTTTAATAGATTTCAACAAGATCCCATTCCAAAAAACGATTTTTTGTTATAAATTTTGAATATTTATTTCAAGCTCTACCACAAACAACATAAAATGGTAACAATTGAGTAGTTAAAGATAAACCAATTATTCAATTATTAATGACCACAAATATATTGAAAGCATTCTCACTCGTTGTTAAATGCATGTTGGTTATACAGTTTCATTTACAATTGAATTATTTCCCCATTGTATACTATATAATATTATTCGATGGAGTATATCCAACAGAGTGACACAGCAGTATATAAAACGTAAATAAATTTAACAAAATCCATCTGGAAATTGAAAATAAAACAAATTTTCCGATAAACAAATTGAAAATCACCAAATTTTTTTGTCTTATTTATTTATTAATTTATAAACATACAAATAATATAATGTTTTCTTACTAAATTTAAAAGAGAATGTGCTAGCTATCTTTAAGAAAATTAATTTTGTTTATTTTATTAAAAAATTAAATAAATAATTTTTTTGTTTTGATAAATTATTTTTATTGCAAAGTATAAGGATATGAGTATACGATAAATTTAAATTGTTTGCAAAGCAAGATGTGAAAACTTTCCCATCTGTGAAATTAATGGAACATTTTTATGAAATATAAATCCGTTGAAAAACATGTAAATAACGTCAAGATCGTTGCATTTATTTCACTCGTAGTCTTATTATTTTAAATTATTATGTTAACATCCTAATATTTGTCTGTAAATTTTCAGAAAAACCCCAAACAGTTTAATGCTTATCAATAAAAAAAAAATCATAAACCAAAATTTTACCACAAAATCATCAATCTTATTACATTAGAAAAAAATCAATCGTTTTGTACAAGGTCATGAGCGTTTATTGTTAAAAAGAAAAGAAAACGAACAAGTAATTTTCAATCAAAACAAAGGAAAATCTAATAAAAAACTAAATTTGTTTTCTTGTTTTTTGCTATTTTGTTGCTGGGAACAATAAAAGTAAATTGTTTTTCCAATTTTATCTATATTAAATCAACACAGTTTTTAGGTTAAACTAGAGACAATAATTTTAAATTATGAGTTATCAAAAGTAATTTTATCTCTAATTTAGATATAATTTAATTGGAAGTAATTTAATTTGCTGTGTTAAAGGTAAAACTTGTTTTGTCCTAATGTCATTATTAGGTGATGAACTTCTGTGATATGGTATGGTTATCTGAAAATTTTAGGAGTTCGGTTGTTATGATTGAGATTCTTAAAATATAAAGGGGTTGAAATCTCACAGCTCTGAGATATCAAGACTTCGAGTTTGGTTAAGGATTTTGATATAGTTTTCGGCATAAAACTTTTATGAGAACATTGTTTTTAGTAATCGGCAGCGATGTATATCAAACATAAAACTCTTTGTCAAAGAACAAGTATTTTACTTCTGTTTAGAAATTTATTACAAAACTAACACAAAATATCAATACGTTTCCGGAAAGTTATAACAGATCATAAATTAACATAATTTAGTGAAAAGATAATACAATCAGCAAACTACTCAAAAACCTCTCCATTTAGCGTTTCGAGAAAATATTACAAAATCAAAAATTCATATTTCTTTCAAAATTCCAAAAAAATTGTAAAAATTAAATAAAATCAAAAATTCAAACTTTTTTCAAACAAAATTCTAAAAATATTCCAAAAATTATTACAAAATCAAAGATTGAAACTTTTTTCAAAAATTCCAAAAATATTCCAAAAATTAGAATAAAATCAAATATTTAAACTTTTTCTAATAATATTCCATAAATTCTTAAAAATTCAAACTTTTTCCAATATTCTACAAATATTGTAAAAATTATAACAATATCAAAAATTGAAACTTTTTCAAACTCCCAAAAATTATAATACATAAAATCAAAAATTTTAAATTTTTCAAAATTCTAAAAATATTCCAAAAATTCTTATAAAATCTTCTATAATATAATATATAAAATTCTAACAAATTCAAAAATTCTATTTTTTTTCAAAATTATAACAAAATCAAAAATTAAAACTTTTTCCAAAATTCTAAAAATATTGCAAAAATTATTACAAAATGAAAAATACAAACTTTTTTCAAAATTCCAAAAATATTTCAAAAACTATAACAAAATTCAAAAATTTCCATGCTCAATCATAATTTTCGGTAGAAATTTGCTAGCTTTTTAATATACCAAAAAACAGCTCAAAACAAAATTTTGACGAGCACATATCTTACAGCTAACCATGAGAAAATCAAATTTTGAAAAACATTATATGATTATTGTATCATTATTTTAGCGATTCTATGACCTCCGGGATTCTAGCCCCCCAAATATTGATTTTACAATGTTTGAAATATGGAATCGTTAGGTCAGGAAAGGTCACTAGTTTTTTTCGTTTTATCGTACCCCGTTTTTTTTTACAGCCTTTTCAAAATTTGAGCTTTGGGGGGCTAAAATCCACTTTTCCAGCCCCCCAACATGCTCAAAATCTAATTTTTTTATTTTTTTTAGATGAAGAATCGTTAGGTCAGGAAAGGTCACTAGTTTTTAAAGTTTGATCACATATAATTAATTAGTTATAAGAAATAAATCATTTCAAATGCAACAAAATTACAACAACAAAAAAAACAAAATTTGCGCCTAAATGTTTTCTTGACACTATTGTTAAAATTCTTGAGCTTTTATTATTGCGTTTCGAAAATGCTGTAAATATTGGATTAACCTATTTGTAACCGATATTTTAATACATTTATTTATTTAGTTTAACGTTACATATAAAAAATTTCTTTATTTAGTTAAAAAACAAAAACTTTTTATTTTAATTTTATATAATGTTGAAGGTATGAAGAGGCTGAAATCCACTAGCAGTAACCCTGAAAATTCATTGATCGTGAGAAGTCAATTAAAATATGATTAATTATTAAAAATAAATCATTTCAAATGCAACAAAATTACATCAACAAAAAAACAATGTTCGCCTAAATGTTCTCACATCAAATATTATTTTAATGACTCACCTCCAGGATTCTAGCCCCCCAAGTATTGATTTTACCAAGTTTAGCAAATGGAATCGTTTGGTCATCGTTAGGTCAGGAAAGGTCACTAGTTTTTTTCGTTTGGTCGTATCCCGTTGTATAATTATAGAATTCTCCAGTTTTGAGCTTTGAGAACTAGAATTTGCTTTCCTGTCCCCATATATGCTCAACTACCAAATTTTTTATTTTTTTTAGATGGAAAATCATTAGGTCAGGAAAGGTCACTAGTTTTTTTCGCTTGGTCGTATGCCGTTTTAGAGAATTTTCAAATTTTGAATTTTGAGGGGGCTAGAATCCACTTGCTGTAACCCCTTCCTACATGCAGTAAATCAGTTGGTTTTATTTTTGTTAGATTAATACTAATTAGGTGAGGAAAGGTCACTAGTTTTTTTTGTTTGGTCGCACCCCGTTGTATAATAATGCGGTTGTTGTAATAATGCTGCCGCTCCAGATGGATCGAGGGTAGGTTAATTCGGGCGGCTGCAATTTGGGCTTCGTCAACTCTGTGTGGAGATGATAGTACAATTGGTACCCGTGTAGACGAATGCTGCTGCCCAATACTGGACTGCTGACGATGAAGTTCAGCGGCTATCGCTCGTGTAATGGCCCTTTTGGAGGAGGGAGAACTATAGAGAAATAATCGGACACTGCAGATCTTGGAAATCGTTGTAGAGTTGACCGCCTACATACACCATAAAGGTGTTTTAAAAATGGGTGGAAGGTGACGGTCTCCTTTCTTCATTAAAGTTTGTGAATTTTGTTTTTATTTTTTTAATTTTTTTAGGGGGTAACAAAAGGTAAAATTTAAAATAAACTACGTTAAATGGTGGGAAGATAGATATTGTCACCCATCACATATGGGTGTACTTTGCACCATCATTCTATGTCGACAATTCCCAATCGGGCTTCAAACCATCACATAGGAAGGGAATGCTATAGCGAGAATTGAATCCGATGCCCAGCAGCATGAAGGCTGAGCGCAATCTTCCTTCGACAACTGATCAAGCTGTCTTGGAAGAACTTCCTCAGTATCATCCGCCGGGAACTGACCAATTCTCGTCATATGGTTCTAGTGGATAGGAATCTAACGATATATAATGTTAGCTCATTTAAAGTCCTAATAATACCATGATCCCAAAGCGTAAACAGATGATCAGGCACAGATGGGTATGGTGTAAACACTAAAACCCACCATTCTAGGTCTGGCATCTTGGCCACCTCTGGCATTCCTGGTACTACCAAGAAACTAACACGATACTAGGGACTGTGGGTGTGTAAAGTCCATTAAAAATAATTCCGACGAATTATTCTTACCCTTAAATTAATGAAAATTTGAAAGATGGTTTAGCTGGAAGCGTGGGGACCATTGAAGATGAGTCCGAGATAACCCAGAACATCTTCGCTTCTGTGCGTTTGTGTTGGGAGATGCTTCCCACTTCGCCAGAACCTTTGGTTATTATGTAAAAGAATTTATATTTGAAAATTAACTTTCAATAACAAAATTTAATGAAGTTTTTGAATTATGGAGGGACTCGTTCAGGGTATCACTGGAATTAACAATAACCCTTAGGTTAGCCCAACGTTGGGCGCTAAATTTGTTATGGGTATTGGACCTATTGCTATGAATGTCAATAGGTAGAAATCGAGGGGACTGCGGCGCGCCTTGGCATTTTTCTTTCAAGCTAGCAAAAGTCCTGTGGATCCGATAATGAACGTCCTCCATTCCAATATAAATTAATCGATATGTACGCGTTTGAAAATGTACCGACAGACCTTTGTCCTTTGTCCTACATCAATAATTTTTTCCTAATTTTAATTTTTTTTTATTTTATCCTTTGGACTACACAACAAATTTTCTTTTCTTTTTCCTTTTAATGTTACTAAACACAAATTTAATTTTTTCTGTTATTGTATAATTTGACATCTGCATCTGTTCAGATAGCCAAACAGCTATCAGGGCACTGGTTAGCCCGGAGACTACTTTCAAACTCTTCAACGGGTGCAGGAAGAATCTTTGTATGATAGCGCAATACAACAACATCACACTGCGCTGGGTTCCAGGTCATAGTGGCATTCCGGGCAACATAAAAGCAGATGAACTTGCAAGGGCTGGAGCGGGCATGAAATACTCAGGTCCAGAACCCGCCTTAGGGTTATCCAAAACGTTTGCCTTGTCACTATTAAAGGTTGAAGCCGACCTCAAGATGAAGGCCTTGTGGAATGCGTCATCAACAGGCAGGCAAAGTATGATGATTATCAGCATTTCAGAAAAAAGTCAATTTTGTTTTAAGTCTGAAGAGGAAAACTCTCAGCACTATGGTCGATGTCCTTACAGGACATGAACGCCTAAATAAACACCTTTCTACAATGGAACTGATTGAAAGTCCTGTATGTGGGTGTTGTCTTGAAGAGGAGGAGGACTCGTAGCACTTTTTGTGTGTATGCCCACCCTTTTCTAGGGTCAGAGCAAAGATTTTTGCCTCAGAAACTTTAGAGGCTACCTCAATCAAATTGTCGCCAATACAATTGGTTTTAGATTCCATCAAGCTTACGGAAAGGTTTGTGAAATAGTTGTTATGAAACCAAACGGCGCTATGGACCGTAGAGTCTGCGTGCCAGGACAAGTTCTGCCTCGTGCAACCTGTCCAACCCTTTCTAATCTAACATAATCTAATAATTTGGCTATTAATTAATTTTACTAAATTAAACTATAAGTTTCACTACTAATTGAACTAAGTTAATTGTTCTATAAAAGAACAGACACATTTAAATTTCTTTATTTATCTTCAATTTTCTCTAAATTAAAATTGTTCTGAAGTTAAGTTAAGTTAAGTCATAAAATTTACTAATATATTTTTCTACTTAATCTTCTAGTTCTTCTGATAAACACCAGAGACTGCCCAGCTACCAAAATGTACATCTAATATATAGCTTTCTTATTGCTTTTCCCCTCACAAACTTCAAATCGTTGTATTGCCGTATCGGACAGATCACATACAGCAATGACAATCAGCAATTATAGCCTGTCTCACAAAACTCGACAATAAAACAAATTTGTCAAGAATTACCCGAAACAACACTGATTTGAAATAAACAACAATCGTTTTAATTTTTTTTTCGAAATATAAATCATCATTAATGTCAAGTTTTATTCTCTTGTGAACGGAAACGAACTATGGCGTGTAGAAAACGAAATCGAAGAGAGGCGTGGCTTTTTTACTCTGCCTTTTTACACCGTCCTAAAAGAACAAACAGTTCAACGCATGAAGCTACAGTACCTAAGTACTGTACGGCGTAACAAGATTCGCCAGTGACCCTGGTAGTAGTGCCGGGATATTACAGACTTACAATGAGCAAATGAAAAAATAATTGCCTCTGAAAATGCACTGAACAACTTATTCTGATCATTTTAAAACTCTTATTTGGTAAAATTCTACCATATTTGAAATAAAACAGCAAACCAGTCTTAAATGTCGAGATGTTAAATTTATAGGTCGTTGAAGGCTTATTCCTTTGATTGAAGGCTTAACGCAAAATAAAATTGATCAATATCAATCTCCTTTTAACTGTCTGCTATTTCTAAACTTAAGGATAATTATTTGTAACAACTGTATCAGCAACTTCCAACTACCAAGTGTTTAGTGGCACACTTAAACTATCCAAAAACAAAATAACATTGGCTAAATTTGCCCAATATTTTACGAACAAACGTAACAACAACATCGTCGTATACGGAATATATTTTGCACGTACTGTTGAGTAAGGTATTATTTCATATGAAGGATTTTTTTGAACGACCTCGTAGTTTTGTTCTACTCTATATTACTTCGTGACTACAACACTCGTTTTGTGAAATATTCAGTCTGTTCAAAGTTCAGAACAATTTTGAAAGATCCCTTGAGACATTCATATTTCATTTCATGTCTACACAAAATTTATTTGTTGTTTTATAATCGTAGTTGTTCATCATGGAAAAAAATGTAGATAGTATGTAATTATCTTTTACGCTATGGCATTTTACTTTAATTCTAATTATTATTACCATTTGAAGTTATTCGTGTAATGAATGATCTAGATTTATTTAACTGTTCCAATTAACTTTGTAGTACTTCTATACCTGCTTAGAAAAATGAACACGTTCCACCAAGCAAAGAAATTGATTATATCTGTTTCAGTGCCATCTATAAAAAAAAGTCAAATAAATTTTCCTTCTCACTAACTTTACAAAAAAAAAAAGAAAATAATTTCCCATTAACAGACAACGAAATGATTCATAATTAATTTGATTAATTCCAATAAATTTATTTTGCTAACAAAAATAAAAAAAAACATTATGTTTGTGGAAAAAAGGGAAAATTAATGTAAGATTAATAGACCCAAAACAATGAATTTTTTTTGGCTAGGAAAAAGTTTTTATTATTTATATTCTATTTGATGAAATGGAAAATTTAATTCTTTTTTTCGGTTTAATTTCAGTTACGACAGTCAATATCATCAAATCAAATGGGAGAAATATGCTTAGAAGATAGTTACAATGTATCAAAGGAAGATATTCAAATAAAATTAGCTCCACATATTCAAACATACTTATCGCAAACTCGAAGGCGACATTCATGTTGTAGTGTTATCTTACCAGTAGCATTTGAACGAGCAGCACAACATTCATGGTTTGATCCAAAATTTGATTCACCAGTTTTAGAAGAACAATTTCGAACAAGTGTTTTCCCACAAATAAGATTGAGATTTAGGTGAGTTGCGTTTAAAATCAAATTTTAACATATATTGAGATAATGCCGGGTGGCCGGTTTCGATACCCACAAAGAACACTTTTCCTATAGATTGTTCAGAATGTGTGTTTTCAGACCTGGCGGTTAATTAATCATTCTAAATGTACAGTAAAAGGAAACGGTAAACATGGGGGGATATTCTTAAAGCTATTGAGTCAAGTTAGTCGAGGCAATGAAGCACTCAACCTCGGATTTTTTTGCACTAAGACGGATCGGAATGCGGATTTTCGCATTCGCTTCCAAAAGTTATTTGTAAAAAATGTATCTACTTTGCATCTTATACGAACCGGAAATTGCATTGCTGCAGCCAAAAGTGCATTAAAAAAATGCATTTTTTGAAGTCGCTTTTAGAAAATTAAATAACTTTGTTAATAAGACTCAGAATTGGCTCAAACCGGGTGCCGGGTTTTCAAACCGGTTTTCGAGGTCGCTGATCACGATTATGATGTTCAAATTGACCCACAGCCGACCTGGAGCTCAGGATCGCTTATGAACGTCATCTCCGTGCGACTCTCCCAACATTCACGCGGGGAAGGAGAGAAACTCGGCACCAGAGTTTTTTTCGGGTTGCTGAATTCAAATATGGCATCGGCAAACACCACCCGGATACCTGGTGCATCGGAACCTGGACGCGGACGTCATCTCCGTGGGTTTTCCAGACACGATCGCTAAAGACAAACCAAAAATCGTTAAGAGAGGGTTTTTGGGGGCTCGGATTCCAAATTTTACATCGAAAACGTTCCCCCGAACACCTGGTGCACTGGAACCTTGGCCTGGACGTCATCTCAAGGTGTCACATTTGCAAAAAAATGAAATGAAATTCACAACAAGGGGTTTTTAGCTGCCCTCCTCGAATTCAGCATCCGCGACCATACTCCAGCCATCTAGTGCACCAGAACCTTTATCTTGACTTTATCTTGACATCGATGTCATTCCCATGAATGTCAATCAAACCTGATGTTTTAATGTCTTAGAGACTGACGTCGATGCTGCAATAGCTGTTAGGAACTGGTGATTCTAGTTAAATTATGTGAGGAGGAAAGAAATCGAATGAATAGAAGTTTTTTGTCACTATTTAGTCACTATTTATGTAATTAGCGTTTAAAAAATGTAATTAGCGTTTAAGAACTTTTTCTGATTTATGTTCGATCGCTGAAATTTACAATTTTGCTGGACAAATTGTACGAGACATAGAAGAAACGAAGGTATTCTTGCTTTTCGATGGACCGATAGACAGCGGACATTTTCGACGTTTAATTCCTAAAACTCAAAAAAATCAAAAAACTGTAACATCAATACCTGCGGGCAATTACGTACGGAATATAAATAAAAAACAAACGAGAAAATCAATAATATCAATATCAAAAGTGATCACCAACATGCAATCAACCGTTGAAAAACAATTAGAAGAAAAATCATTCGCATGTGATGTCTGCAAACAAGGGTTTGCAACTCTTAAGGGCATGAAAATACATCGAAATCGGCACGCACGTGAAGCTAATGATAGTACAGCAGATAAAATCACTTCACGACTAACACGGAAGTTGGCAAATATTGAAAATGTTGATAATATTAGAACTGAGCAATCCGAATTGGAACCAGAATGCAAGAAATGGGAAAAAATATTCGAAGCTCATGAAAATGAAGACAACTTAGATGAAATTAAATTCGATAGTGACATCGATTCATATTTAAAATTTTTATTCAAAGCAAATGAAAAATTACCAGGACTGAAACATCCAGCCATTAAATTCTAACGACTGAGGCAACAGAAAAAAAGGACACTTACAGCAACACAACAATCGCGTTCATCTAATCCACAACGAAACGATGCTAAATCAAAACAACGTCGACGAGATCAGTATAAATATGATTTAACACAGTACTGGTACTATAATCAACGTAAGAAAGCGGTACGTGAAGTTTTAAGCGATGGTACGTCCAACCAATGCAAAATAAAAATGGATATACTCGAAACACATTTTAAAAAGATTTTCAAGAAAAAAAATAATAGAATTTTGGAATCGTATCAGTCAAATGGTTATAAAGAAAATATAATTGTCACTGAGGAGGACGTGAGAAAACAATTGAAAAGGATATCAATGGACACATCTCCAGGATCGGACCGTATACTTATGAAGACATTAAAACAAATGAATATATCGAAATCCATCTCATGTATTACAAATTCTATGCTGTCATCTTCATTTGTTCCAAAACGTTTCCGTGAAAGTAAACTTATATTAATCGACAAAGTCGACGATGTGAACGAAGTCACTAATTGGAGACCCATCACTATATATTCCGTCGTAAGAAGAATCATCGAAAAATTACTAGACGAAAAACTGCGAAGTCAGATTCAAATCAACTACAATCAAAGAGGATTTGTAACTGGTATGCCTGGATGTCATATAAATGCAAAATTGATAAACGCGTGTCTGCATAATGCAAAACGACTCAACCAAGATTGTGTAATAACATTCTTCGATGTTTCGAGAGTATTCGACCGAGTAGGTCATCTTCACATCTCAGAAGCACTTAAAGCTCAAGGTATTTCATCAAATTTACATGACCTAATTATGAATCTTCTTACGAAAAATGAAGTGTCGATACAAACAAACGAAGGAAAATCAAAACCTATAAACGTACAATGCGGTGTCCCACAAGGTGGTTCTCTGTCACCCATCCTGTTTAACATTGCAATTGATTTTATTTACAAAGAAATTTGCGATCCACAATTTGCCAATGCGAACGGATACCAACTGTCAAATGAATATGATGCACTTTGTTTGATCGGTTTTGCAGACGACCAGGCAGTTTCTACAAATTCTAAAGAAGGTGCTACACGTTTGTAGGTGTACGTCACAAATTTAACAAACACATCAGCAGTAACATTCTCAGGTCTTTCACAAAATTCATGCATTGATTTAAAAGAACGAACAAATTTCACGCATAAGAAAAACTTCACGAAAATTGGCATTTCTAAAAATTAATATGAAGAACAGAACAAAATTATTCACATGCATTCACGTCAATGTACATAAGAAAACTAAAATATAAAATACAACCAGCATTGCATCATCTTACAAATTTAACAAACACATCAGCAGTAACATTCTCAGGTCTTTCACAAATTTCATGCATTGATTTAAAAGAACGAACAAATTTCACGCATAAGAAAAACTTCACGAACATTGGCATTTCTAAAAATTAAAATGCAGAACAGAACAAAATTATTCACATGCATTCACGTCAGTGTACACGAAAACTAAAAAATATAATACAACTTGTAAATACACTGAAATTTGATTAGAATATTTTTACTAATATACTACGCATACGATACGTTTATTACTACCCACTACCAAAGAATATATTAAAAAGAAAATATAAAAAAATTAATTTCATCATTCATAAAATCAACATTATTACGCATATAATCTCTTTTATTCCAACGACTCGATCTAACCTTCCATGTACGAAGACATAAGAAGACTAAAATGAAATTCCATCTACCAAAGAATATATAAAAAAGAAAATATAAAGAAATAAAATAAATTTTTGTTTTAAATTTAATTTCGTTTTTGTATGTATGTAAACTTATAATGCATATGTATATAAAAAGTTTTTCATATATAATAACTTTTTTATTTATGATCCGAAAAATCCCCAAAAATCTCTAAAACCTAAGTTACAGTAATATCAGCACTGAAAAATTTGAAATCAATCAAAATTCGAATAAAAAAGCCTTAGGCTCCACAAAATTTTTCGTTAGCGTATTAATATATAAAATATTCTAAAAATTCAACCTACGGCCTTACTGGTTCTGTATACTGTTGTTATTTGAAAAAAAAAAACATTGCATATTTTTCTTTGATATATGTTTGTAATTGTAAGGCCAAATACTCTTGTTCCCGAAAGTCTCTAAATCCTCTTGGTACTGGATATTTTCCGTTGATGCTTCTCCTTATTGAGAATATTTACAGGTATTTATTCTGGAACCTGAAAACTATAGACGAAAATTAGAAATTATATCTGAAAATGATAGACTTGTGAATATTCTGTACCCTGATTACATTAATTGATACTGACTAGTATGTACGCTTTTCTCATAAATAAATGTAGAAGAAACTGGTATATTTTGAAACTGGACAATCACTTCTGAAAGTATTAAACATTATGAACTATGTGAACGTTCGTTCATAATAAATTATATTTAATTTCAAATTTTAATTCAATTTTTGCAAATATGACACCTGGCGATGACGTTCAGGCCCAGGTTCCGGTGCACCAGGTGTTCGGGATTGTTTTCGACGTGAAATTTGGATTCAGCGCCCAAAAAACGCCCACACAACGATTTTCGATTTGTTTTTTGCGATCTTGTCAGGAAAACTGTCGGAGATGCGTCCGCGTCCAGGTTCCGGCGCACCAGATGTCCGGGGGGGTGTTCGCCGATGCCTATTTGAATTCAGCAACCCCAAAAACCCCCGGGCACCGAGTTCCGCGTGAATTTTGGGAGAGTTCTACGGAGATGACGTTCATCAGCGATCCTGAGCTCCAGGTCGGCTGTGGATCAATTTGAGCATCATAATCGTGATCAGCGACCTCGAAAACCCCCAGAACCCCATGTGAGTCAATTCTGAGTCTTATTAGCAAAGTTGTTTAATTTTCTTAAAGCGACTTCAAAAACGCACTTTTGGCTGCAGCAATGCCATTTCCGGTTCGTATAAGATACAAAGTAGACTTTAAAAAATAATTTTTGGAAGCGAATACAAAAAACCGCATTCCGATCCGTCTTAGTGCAAACAATTCCGAGATTTTGGCTGTTTTAGTGCTTCATTGCCTCGACTAAGTGGTGGGATTTAAAGCCAAACATGTTGATTCTTTTAAAAAATGCTCGACCTCAAACTTGCAAACAGAATTTTGTGTAAAAATGGCCAAAGTTGATGATCATCTTAATGAAGTAATCTCTGAACATGTAATAACTCAAAGATTAAACCAAAAGATATTATCGTCCAATGATAAGCTCAATTTTAGCCTAAAATAAAAAATGGTTGTATCAACGTTGATTGCACTTCGAAAAACCTATACCAGGACCCAGCACGTCCTAAACTGACATCTGGCTCATGAGCCACACATTGGGTGCCATTTTGTAACGAACTGTATTTTCAGCCGTGATGAAACCTAAAACCTCACTATGGTCGTACATGCTAATCTAGCTTCATAGTCGATTATGGGAGTGTGAAGATAACATTCGTCACCAGTTAAGAAATGCAAAAGAAAGAAAATAGCATGGGTCAAAACTATTGCCCAAAAAAACAATCAATATGTGTATAATAAAAAAATTATATTATTATATTTTACTCTAAATAAAATTAAAATAATTTAATATTTTCTATAATTAGTACTCGGTTTATTCGTTTTGTTCAACATTCATTTTTTTGTCCAACATCCAAGAAAAAAATGTTTATTCTGAAAGTTATATACTAACATATTAACTTTATTTTCTTTTCAGATTTGGATTAGCATATATACTCTTCTGCTCTCTAATATGGCTTATATATTTTATGGCAGATAGCAATTTAACAAATTTATCAAAAATAACAATATGTCTGTCATTAACTCTTATTCTGGTTCCTTGTTCTATAGGACTATGGTTAACGTATACAAAATATTATCGAATATATCCGTCGACAATTTCACCAACAATAGCTATATTAATAACAATAACATCATTATGCTTTCTAGGATTTGCATTTAAATCCTTTAGTCCTTTAGGACATTTTTCAATATTTATTGAAATAATATTTATAATTTATACGGTAATACCATTACCATTATGGCAATGCAGTGGAATAACAATAATTTATTCAATTATATTTGAAATACTCACATATTTATTACAAGATTTATATGATAAATTAAATTATAAATTAATTATAATAAGATTATTACTACATTTATGTATACATTTAATTGGAGTTCATGTTTTGGTTATGAATTTTGTTCGAATGCGTGGTACATTCATAAAAGTTGGACAAAATTTATTAGTACGACGACAATTAGAAATGGAAAAACAATTAAAAGAAAAAATGATACATTCAGTAATGCCACCAAAAGTTGCCGATATGCTATTAAATGAATCAAATTCATCGAATCCAACATCAAAATATGATAAACAAAAAAAATCAAATGAAATAAATTTAAGACAATCAAATGATGTTAAATCATTATTTCGTCCATTTCATATGCATAGTATGAATAATGTAAGCATATTATTTGCTGATATTGTTGGTTTTACAAAAATGTCATCAACAAAAACTGCTGAACAATTAGTGGAAATTTTAAATGATTTATTTGAACGATTTGATGATTTATGTGAGCTGAATGGTTGTGAAAAAATATCAACTTTAGGGGATTGTTATTATTGTGTATCTGGATGTCCGGAACCACGTCCAGATCATGCTATTTGTTGTGTTGAAATGGGATTGGGAATGATTAAAACAATGCAGATATTTGATTCACAACGACATGAAGGAGTGAAAATAAGAGTTGGGGTACATACAGGAACGGTTTTGTGTGGAATCGTGGGAACGAGACGAGTGAAGTTTGATGTATGGAGTAATGATGTAACTTTGGCGAACCGGTAAGTTTCATTTTTTGTGCTTTTGATACTTTTAAGAATGTTTAAATTTAAACACTCGAACACAAAAAAAGATCAAAATTTCATGATTTTTCAAAACTAATTAAATTGACTGAATTATTGTTTTGAAAAATAAAATGTCCTTCCTGCAAATGATTTTTCTATATACTATTACGTTTCTCTAACCTTACTTCGAATTGGACTTACTCTCAATTCGATAAACGCAATTCCCAATCCCTTTCTGGATTCGATCACTGATTAGTAACCAAACGCACCAGGTTTTATTAAATATTCAACTCCTTAATTGTTCTACAACAACGGGAAACAATACAGCAAACAATATTTCTTACAAGAATATTCTTTCAAAAGCGTCAGGAATTCCAACGGTTGATTGTACAAATTTCCAGTAACACAACGTTCAAAATAATACACAAAATATTTCTTCTCAATAACACTTAAAACTTTATTCACAAAAACTAATTTAAAAATCACATTTATAATTTTAACTTTACCGTCGCAGATTTAAAATGAAACTAATCTAGTCTTGCAAGACATCCTTCCTTATATACGAATCTGCATAATCTCATATTAATATTCGATTATTTTACGTTATGATGATTTGATCCATAAAGTTATTTTATGTTGACCCAAGCTCTAAGAATACAACAACAACAATATACCTTTCATTAATTTGTTGTTGTGTTATAATTTTGCTGTAATCGTAACAATACCCTCCACTTAAGTCTGTTCGTCCCGAACAGGATCTAACTCTCCTTTGTATAAGGCCAAGCTTTCCAAATGTACAACTTTAGCCTTGCCTCGATAGCCTTTCTTAATTCTATAAACCACGTCATTCAACTGGGTTATAATGTTGTAAGGTCCTTCCCATGCAGCGAGTGATGCAATTCGGTAATAACCCTCGTTTTCGTTGTGGGTTGTGTAGCCATACTAATTGTCCTTCTTCAAAACCTTTATTATCAGATCGTATATCATATCAAGCTTGCATTCTATCACTAGTCAGTTGTATCTTCTGCCTAACAAGCTTGTGAATATCCTCAAGGTTCTCCCTGATCCGGTTGATGTATTCTTGCGCAGACAATGATGTTGATGGTACTGCCCCAAATTTGAGGTCACCAGGAAGTCTTAAATCACTTCCAAAAATAGTTTGAGCTAGTGTCATGGTCGTGGTGTCATAAACTGCTGATCATTACGGCATCAAAAATAAAGGAATGTGTTGATCCCAGTTACGTTGGTTCTTACTAACCACTTTAGCTAGAAATTCCTCCAATGTAGCATTGAATCTCTCAGCCATGCTATCTGACTGTGGGTGTGAAGCTGTAGTCCTCGTTTTGTTAATCCCCAGCATTTGGCAAATTTCCTGGAATACAGCCGACTCAAAGTTCCGTCCCTGATCGGTGTGGATCTCCATAGGAACTCCATAGCGGCTAATCCAATTATTTAACACCGCTTCAGCGATTGTGGTTGCTTCCTGGTTGGGAATCGCACATACTTCCGGCTACTTACTGAAGTAGTCCATGATCACAAGCACATATTTATTCTGATTATCAGTTGTTGGGAATGGTCCCGCTACATCCATTGCGATCCTTTCAAATGGAGCACCTATATTGTATTGCTTAATTTTTCCATGACTTCTTCGTGCGGGTCCTTTTGCCGCCGCATATTAATCGCATTTTTGACACCACTCCACAGATGACTGCCGTGTTCCTGACCAATAAAACCGTTCCCGTATTTTTGTCAGAGTTTTATTGATCCCAAGATGACCTCCACTCGTCCCTTCGTGATGCTCATTCAATACTGCTGGTATTTTACCTTTTGGTTCCACTGTAAGAAATTACTTTATCTAAGCTCACCACACTCTCTTTAAATATCCTTTCTGTAAATGGAGGCTGTCCCATTGCGCCCAGTACGCCTTTAAAGTTGGAGTTTTATCAGCAATTTCTCCCCATATTGGTTTGCAAACCTTCTTCTTGAAGTCAATGATGGGTGCAAGATCGAAATCTTCAAGTTGATCTCTCCTTATGGCTTCAGCAGTCCACTCATCATCAAATACTTGATTACTTACTTGTATTAATCGTACATCGATGATGTTTCCTTATTTTCTTGACGACTGCAATGCTTGCATTTAACTTGACTTCGCATGTGCAGTACCCTTTCGATGCTGAATGTCCAAATCGTACGCCTGCAACCGTTCGATTCAACCTGCTACTTGTCCCTCTGGATTTTTGAACTGGAGTAGCCATCTTAATGCACCATGATCAGTTCTTAGATGAAATTTCTGACCATACAGATATTTATGGAAATGTTTGACGCATTCCATAATAGCCAATAACTCCTTTCGGGTAACACAATAATTCCGCTCCGGCTTGGATAGCATTTTGGAGAAGTATGCTATCATCTTTTCCTGGCCATCTATTTTCTGCGACAAAACTTCTCTTATACCTTCATTACTGGCATCGGTATTTAAAATAAACTTCACATTAGGTATAGGATAGGACAGAATTGGAATCGTACATATTCTCCTTTGGAACTTCACAACTACTTGTTCCTGAGGTTCATTCCATTCAAGTGCCTTATCTTTTCTGGTGAACTCATGCAAACTTTTGGCAACGTTGGCGAATCCTGGCACAAACCGTCTGTAATATGTGCACAATCCAAGGAAGCTTCGTAGTTCATGTAGGTTTTTCGACCCAAACGGCATGACGTTAAATTACCATAGTCCATTTCCTACACTAAACGCCGTTTTCGCCCGATCTTCCTCCGCAACTTCCACCTACCAGTACCCACCCTGCAGATCCAGTGTTGAAAACAATCTTGATTTCTATAATGTATCCAGTGTATCATCAATCCTAGGCAATGGGTAGCTATCCTCTTTAGTGACTGTATTTAGTTTCCTGTAGTCAACACAAAATCTTAAACTTCCATCTTTCTTGCCAACTAACACCACAGGTGAGCTCCAGGACTGTCTGAAGGCTCGATAACACCAGATTCTTTCATATCTCTCACCATTTTATCTGCTTCTTCTCGTTTAGCCAATGGTAATCTCCTTGGTGCTTGGCGTATCGGCTTTTTTGCTCCAGTGTCAATACGATGTTCTACCATATTGGTTCTGCCATTTCCTTCAGATGTACTGCAGAATAAAGACTTGTGTCGCTCCAGCAACTGACGTACTGCTTTCTTCTGCTCTTCTGAAAGCCGTTCTGTCCATCTCTGCACAAGTTGTTCCATTTCTGCCTTTTGTTGTTTTGTGTTGACCGAGCTGTTGATGTTTTCTGCTCACATTTTATTATTTTAGCTACCTCTTCACATTGTCCTATGATTGATCCTTTCTTGATGGTTTTCTGCGTATCTGACAGATTTAAAATTCTAACTGGTATTCAACATCTGATCTAACTAAGGTTTTCCCAGTAACGACTTCTTTTAATTTTGATCTTCTTTGTTGGCTTCCACAACCCACAACTTGGGTGGCCCAGAACCTCCTTCCAATTTTCCCCAAATGATTGTTTCTGATTTAGGTGGTAGCTTTTCTCTGTGATCCAATATTATTCGACGAACACAATTTGAATCTTCACCATTAAGTTGGAGTGATAACTCAACATTTCCGTACGTGAGTACTTCTTTGCCAGCATCAATAACAAATCCATTTGGTCTTATGATGTCCATTCCCAGGATTACTTCATCCACAATGTTAGCGACAACCACTTCATGTTGAAAGTGAGCATTCCCGTATTTCAATGTTAACCATTTTCTTGCCTTTAATACTTGCACTTGCCCCGGTTGCCATCTGCATTCGGTATCTCCCTACTGGTTTTAGTTTCCCTTGCACTACAACTGTGAGGACAATTGTATTTGTTGCTTCCGTATCCAATGTGATGACACAACTTTTTCCTTCAATATTAGCCCAAACAGTTAGGCTGTCACCCCCTCCCCCCCCCCCCCTTGTTAATCTCGAAACATGGATGAAGGTTATGGGGCAATCGGTTGTGGGAGCCAGCTTACGCCCCTTTAGGCTGGCTTATTGTAGTTTAACTGCTGCGACCCTATTCCATCGGCCTCTCTAGCACCCGTTTTTCTGCTGGACGTCGCTGCGTAGACGATGCTGATCTTGCTCTTTTCCTTTTCATATCTCTGCATTCCCATCGAAATACGACCAACTTGCCACATAACCAGGATCGAATTCTATCACTTCGGACACTCTCTCTTGTTCTTGACTTGTAATTGTTGTCATCAGCCAACTCCACTCTGCGTTTTTTGATTGATGGTTTCATAATAGCTTATGCAGTTTCATTTGTCAAAGCAAAAGCTATAGTTTCAGCAAATGTTGCTTTTGGCGACAACATTCCTTCTTTTCGTGTTTCTGGATCACTAATTCCATCAGTAAACGCGTCGATCTTCATTTTCTCCATAAAATACGGTGGAGTATTCGAGTGTGCCAAATGAACAAGGCGTTCTACAGCCGAGAAATAGTCTTAAAGGCTTTCTCCAATCCGTTTCAAGCGACCTTTTAACTCAATTCTGTGCTGCGATTATGGCAAATTGTGAGTTTAAAACTACAAAATTATTTCGTCAATAAAAAGTATTTTAAAAATTATGTCGTCAATAGAATTTTATGCGAAAGGAACCGTTCGTTATTCGATATTCAAAATTGACAATTTCGAATTTTTAAATTCATACACAACTCGAATTCATACACAACTTGACGTCACAATCTGTGAGTTTTTCACAATGAGAAAACTCCATAA
Source organism: Diogma glabrata (assembly GCA_963693315.1). Classification (NCBI taxonomy): domain Eukaryota; kingdom Metazoa; phylum Arthropoda; class Insecta; order Diptera; family Cylindrotomidae; genus Diogma; species Diogma glabrata. Next base: position 405,402,492 of record OY856187.1, on the reverse strand, counting down.
TCGCAGCATTGTATAATTCCTTTTTATGGTTGCTACCGTATGTACGTTCCAATGCATTCATCACTTCAGCATAGCATTTGCGGTCGTTTTCCGGGACCACCTGTAGTACTTCAGTTGCTTCACCCTTATGAGCAACTATCAATGCAGCCAGACGATTTTTGGGCGTTGCAAACAGTTTGATCTGCTGCAGTCTTGAACTGGAACTGGAAGATGCCGAATGATGTGGTACCGTCATACGATGGTGGCCTCTTCTTAAACTCATCAACTTTCGTCAACATTTTATGCTCAAATTCCTGAATTTCTGTTTGAATTTTCTCGACTTTTACATCGAATGCAGTTGAAGTTTATAGAAGTTTCACGTCCAAGGTATGCTAATTAGTTCTTCTTTGGTAGCAGCCATATTATTGTTAACTATTTCCATCTGTTTCGAGAAAATATTACAAAATCACAAATTCATATTTCTTTCAAAATTCCACAAATATTTAAAAAATTAAATAAAATCAAACTTTTTTCAAGATTCCAAAAAGTAGTATAAAATCAAATATTTAAACTTTTTCTAAATTCCAATAATATTCAAAAAATTCTTAAAAATTCAAATTTATCCAAAATTCTAAAAATATTGCAAAAATTATTACAAAATCAAAAATTGAAATTTTTTTTTAAAATTCCAAAAATTATGATAAAATCAAAAATTTAAAAATTTTCATTACGCAAATCGTCACGAGCCACAAGACAATCGTTGCATTCCCATAAGCATACCTTGGAGGCCTCATATGTGAGAACATCTAGCTATAATAACACCTTCCTTCCACGTTCGGTATACTGGTGGAATCGATTACCAAAAAACGTTTTCCCTGCTACTTACAATCCTCAAGCTTTTAAATCAGTAGTACATCAACACTATCGCTCCAGTCCTATCCCAAATCCCTAAATACCAACCTTTAAACTTTCCTTTCCTATCGTTAACACGTGCATAAAGCATTAGAGGTCTATAACCTAAGTGATTAACTCGAACTATAAAAAAAAAAAAAAAATTCTAAAAATATTCCAAAAATTCTTACAATATCAAAAATTAAAACTTTTTCCAAAATTTCAAAAATTCCAATTTCCAAAAATATTGCAAAAATTATTACAAAATCAAAAATACAAACTTTTTTCAAAATTCAAAAATATTTCAAAAACTACAACAAATTAAAAAATTTCCATGTCCAATTTCATTTTCAATTACATATACGTAATAAAAACAGCTACATTTTTTTCCAAAAAATTGGCTAAAAAATTAAATGAAATAATTTTTTTGACATACTTGACAATATTTTTTTGACAAACTTATAATGCCATAACGGTCTATAATAATAATAAAATTTCATTTCAAACATATAATTAATTTTAGTTTTTTCCAAAAAATTGGGTAAAAAAATAAATAAAATTCTTTATTTTAACACACTTGACAACATTTTTTTGACAAACTTGTAATGCAATAATCTAGTTTTTGATTTCACATACCAATCCCTACGATCAAGATTTCTCCAAATTTAATGTTCCTACTCGTAATCACTTACAATGAACGTTTTTTAAGCCAAAAATATGAAAATTTGCTATTTTTGACACACATAATGATTTTTTTGACACACTTCCGGTACAGTTATCGAACACAGCGTCCTTTCGGACCTGTCCCTTGTGTATACTTATTTTTAATCCCTCCAGCGGTTTTCCCTGTAGCGTAGGTAATGACGGACGGCCGGATGGCCGGCAGACAGACACATTTTTTTTTTGCTTTTTTACCTACTGATTGGTCCTAAAACGTCGAGAAATGCCAAAAAGTGGGGGTAAGAATTTCAGTTTTGGCTCATGAATGTAATACTTAGGTCTTTCAGACCGAAGTAATAACGAAATTTATTTTTTCATTTGTTTAACGAAATTCTGTTTTCGTTTGAAAAATCGGAACATTTTTAAAATGCCGCGGGACGCGGAAAAATTGTTAAAAGTCGGAACTGTCCCGCCAAAAGCGAGACGTCTGGGCATCATACCCTATATCCTCATTCGTCCCATTTTCCTCATCTCCTTCCTTTATAGTTGACATGGTACCTTCGGATATTCAAAGAGTCTGAATAATGAATATTTCATATTTAGTGTGCTAAACATGTCTAACTAATTAATAAAAAAAAATCGATATAATGTGAAAAACTTTCACCAATAGGGTTCGTAATAAAAAACGGAACCCTAAAAATTGTATTTAAATTTAAATTTTTCGCAATTATTAATATGATGTACTCGATTTGAAATCAATAAGCTGACTGATATTCGTAATTCTATGTCTTGTGAAGCTATTAAGCGAAGAGTTACAAATTTGAAATTCAATCGCAATCACATTCTCAATTCACATGTTTTATTTAAATATACCATACCAGTTTTTTCAAGTTTATGTGTTTTCTATTTTAATTATTTTTTTTTTCTGTTTACACAGGATGGAATCAACAGGCCGTCCCGAAGAAGTTCACATAACAGAAGAAACAAGTAGTTTTTTAGGCGATATATACAATTTACAAGAAGGTGAAGAAGTTTTTGGACATCGAACATATTTCGTTTCTGGTCGTAAAAAAGAAAGTCCAAAAAATTCATCCCTTTGCATTCAAGATAATAGTGCGTCAGAAAAATTATCACAAAGTACATTAGCTTTACCTGAATTATCAGTACCACCAACATCACCTGTTGGTCATTTACAATCATCAGTTCATTCGGCTGGTCCATCACCAATATTATCATTACGACCACGTTTATCATCTTTAGGTAAAGTTACAAAATTTTTAACATCAAAACGTTCAGAGAAACAAATTGTTCTACAACAACCAAAAATTATTATAACCGCTAAATCCTTGCCAGGAAGTTTGAATGAAGATAATAACGATGATTCGACGATTATTGACGTTCCATCTACAAATAGTAATAAATTGAATCATATTGATACAATTCAATGCTCATCCACAAATAATAGTAAAAATTATTCGTTTTTTAAGAATTTTAAGTTTTTAAGGAAACCATCAATTCAAGAAAATAATTCAAGTAATGAAATAAAAATAATAGAAAATAATAGTGAATCGAATGGATATTGTCAATTACCGGTTGTTATTGAAATAAATAATAAACCTAATACGAATTCGTTAACCGTACCGAATTCAATAACAAATAGTGGAAGTCCTAGAGAGAACCATTACGATGGCATGTTATCGCCAACGGTTGGACAATTTTCTATGTTCGATGATATTATTGATGTCAGATCGTATATTTCACAATCTCGAAGTGATATCTCACCATTCGGTCGATCAGGCAGTTACAGATCACATTGTGGTCGTTCACCAAACTATGAAGATATTATCACACGACCAAGAAGCTCAACAATAACATCACAACTCTTACAATTAGAAAATGAAATTGTAGAAAATAATAACCATCGAAATGTATTGATCGAACGTTGTGTTGATGGTTTAAGTATGTGTGCAAGTGTTGCAAGTCGTAAAGACTCAGGAATTCGTAGCAATAGTCGTCGCTCAAGTATACATAATCAATTTAACCGAAACAATCATCCAACACAAAATCATCGAGTATCCGGTTATTTCACAAGCTCACAATCAAGTTTAACAAATATAACAAATCACAATCATAATTTCGATATGTTAAAACATCAACAACCATATCCAGATCCATTAGCAGCCTGTTTACAACAATTACGTAAACAGTCGGACTTACAGTTAATTAAATGTGTGCGTGATAATGCAAAGTCTCAGCGTAGTTATTTGGTGAAACCACCGATCTCACCGATTTCGTTATTTTTTAAAACAAGCTCAATGGAAAAAGAGTTTCGGAGTAAAGCTCATCGTTTTGGGAATACAAGAGATTTAGAAGTTGGAGGATTACCAACATTGGCAACACCAAAATATAATACTTTTTTAGATTTATTAGTTGGAATGTTATTTTATTTTTCAATAACAATATCGTTATTTTTATTAATTCCATCAACTGATGATTTTGAGTATCGAGTCTGGGTATGTCTGTTTATAGTATTTAGTATTTTCAATAGTTTTGTGTTATTAGTTTGCTCAAAACAAATTTGTTTTAGTAAGAAACGTAATCATAATAATAGTACGTTGAATATTCGTAATTGTTCGCGTCATTTAATAAATTCGATATCCGGCTGGTATCTTTGGAATATATTCGGTGCAATATTTTTATCATTACCAACAATATTAGTTTTACTTAACTATTTACTTCAAAACTATGATAAATTTAAATACTATGAATTTTATTACGGTTTTTTATTATTTATTTGTATAATTCATTATTGTAATTTTACACAATTAAACTGTTGGATGCGAAACTTATTAGCATTTTCATCAGCAATAATATTTTTAGTTACATCAATATTAATACATGATACAAATTATGTAAATATAAAAAATAGTTATAATAATATTAGTAGTTACAATAGTACAACAATCATAGATGATAATATTGATATTAGCTGGTTTAATAATTATCGTTTTGAAATATGTTTAGATTTAATTTTAATATTATTTTTAATATCGTTTTTAAATCGTGAATTTGAAATTGGTTATCGTTTAACGTTTTATGGTAGCGCTGTTGCGAATCAAGATAAAATTCGCGTACAAAATATGAAAAATCAAGCCGATATGCTCTTACATAATATTATACCGAAATATGTAGCGGATGTTTTAAAAAATGAAGCAAAATATTCGGAAAATCATCAGAATATCGGAATTATATTTGCGAGTATTGTTAATTTCAATGAATTATATGATGAATCGTATTTAGGTGGTAAAGAGTATTTACGAGTTTTGAATGAATTAATTGGGGATTTTGATGAGTTATTATCACGGGATGAGTATCAATGTATTGAAAAAATAAAAACAATTGGTTCAACGTTTATGGCGGCATCGGGGTTAGATAAAACTTATCGAAATGAAAATTATGAACATTTACATGCGTTAATAGAATTTGGAATATCAATGCAATCGGTTGTTGAATTATTTAATAAAGATTTAATTGAATTTAATTTAATATTACGAATCGGTTATAATATTGGGGATGTAACCGCAGGAGTTGTTGGAACAAGTAAATTATATTACGATATATGGGGTGATGCTGTTAATGTTGCTAGTCGGATGGATTCAACTGGAGTACCTGGACGTATACAAATCGGAAAAGAATGTTTACGATTTTTAGATATGAAATATAATTTTGAACCACGTGGTCATGTTTATGTTAAAGGAAAAGATGATATGGAAGTTTTTTTATATGTTGATCGAAAACCTGATTTACCGAATGGAGTTTTATAGGATAGTTCTCATATTTTATAAAATTGGTTTTATGTTTTGTTTTGTAAAAAGATAATTTCTATGAGATTTTTTTTTTAATATATCTCAGTATAAACCTGATGAAGTTTTATTTATCTACTCAAACCAGCGAAGAATTTTTGTAAATTTTATCTCAATTTTAAAATGATCTCCGAATTGTGAATATGAAATACTAAAATTAAGTTATTTTAAAGAAACTTTATTTGTTCCATGATAATCTACTTTTATTATTAAAATAATTATTAGAGGAAATAGTTTCTTTCCAATAACAGTTTATTCTCTTTATGGCAGATTACCCTAAAAAACAATATTATAATTTTACTAAAAATTCAGAAGCTTCTCGTATTAAAAAACATAGATTTTTCTGAAAATAACGTTTCATTCCTTTCAGTGACGCAAGATATTATTTTTTTTTTATTCAAAGTTAGGCATGTTTAGTATTAACCATAATAAATTATAGACTAACTTCTTTGAATATCCGAAGGTACTATGCTAACTGGGGAGCTAGGGCTCAAGAGCATTTGTTAGTTTTCTTTGATGAATTTATTCACGTTGATTTTAAAGTTTTGAGGATTAAAATCATCAGAAAAGACGCACACCGGTAAGGCATTCCAGAGATGTGTGCCTCTGTTAAAAAAAATCACGTTGAAAAGCGACAGTTCTACATCTTGTTTCTCGAACCGTAAAAGGATGGGCTGCTATTGATGCTCTGGTGTAACGCGTAAAGTTTGCAGGCTCAGGCAAAATCGATTTGATCGCCGCAGACGAACGGTCAAATCAGCAACATCTCTTCTATGTTGCAAGGAAACAAGTTCGTTAGTAAGATTTAAAATGCCAATCAATTTAACAGCACTCCGCTGTATAGAATCAAGACATTTCAAACTACTTACGTAGGTTCCAGGCCATATTGTGAGAACAATACTCCATGCAGGGACGAATAATAATAATATATTATTGTTTATTTTGGACAATAAAATCGGAAATTTCTGTTTATGTTTATGTATAATAGTTTCCCTCGATGCTCTTAGTTCATCTACAAACAGAAAATTGAAAATCTTATATTTAAGTTTACGCGCATTTTCTATAAAATATAGGCGACCAATCTAATTAGTTTGTTGTACAAATAAATGCTTTGGATGAGACGATTGATTACATAGTCTTGCTAGGTTCTCGTTCCTCTTCTTTAAATTTTTGAGTGTTGCTATCTTCATATGTTTGGGAGAAGAGAATTTTATCCTGATGCAATCACTCTGAACCATGCCAACATTGCATTAAGCAGATTAGTTTCGATGGCAACACTCCGCTTGACGCATAATCTGCTGGATTGTGTTCTGGTCGCACGTGATTCCAATGTCTTCGAGGCAGGTCGTTTAAAATTTCAGACGTACGATTTACAACATATGTTTCCTATCTTCTTGGGTGACTTGATAGCCACATTAAAACAATTGTCGAGTCTTTCCAACCGTAGAGCTCCACAGAATATTGCATAGTTTGCTCTAATTTCATGAGCAATTTTGACAACAGGTGTGTTCCACATTATTCGAGCTCGTTAGTGAAATTTGCTTAATTGCAGCCACTATTGTTTTTGAACACATTAAATTAACTTTAATAACATCATTTTCATCAGTTGCTCTGCAATACACTACTGCAGTACATGCCTTTTTGCTTTCATCCGAAAAACCGTGTAATTCAATTTTACTAGCTTGCGGAATGTATATAACTCGGATTTTTTATAAATAATTGAAATGTTTGTCGGCAATTCATCGTCCCAACCCAACTTTCTTAGCCATAGACCCTGAAATATTATTTTCATTTGGGTAATAGATGGAGACAGACATCCAAGTTGGTCAAAAACTTAAGAACATTCTGATATAATTTGTCGTTTGTTGCCTTTTCGCTATCGTTTAACGTTAATTTACATGAAAAAAAAAGTCGGGCAAGTTCGAATATAATTCGCTCGCTGAGGGTTCCGTGTATATAATATTTGAGAAAACAACAGTTTTTGTTTGCATTGTTTCACGTTGGGTTGCATTTTACCCAAATCTGTTTATGGTGGCTAAAGAAAGCTTCAATAACGCCAGCTTACAAACTATTTATATTGGAAAATATATTATCAATTGTTGTAGCTTCAACTGTTGTTGGTTAATGAATTTTTCTTTATAAATTTTTTTGTAGAAAATAGTTTAAGAGCCAGTTTTGAGGATTTTTATTGAAACCAACGGGAAAAAACGGAGAAAAAGTGTCGTCAAATTATTGCCAACGAGTGAATTGTTAACACAGTCGAGTGATTTGTCTACTGAACATTGGGGAGATCGGTATAGTATACCAACAGGATTTGTACTTCAGCTAGTTGAACATTCACAATGACTGCCAGCAGAACTCTGAACTCAAAGTGATGGTGGCTGCTATTTTTCTGCACTGGTGGTACTGTATCAGACTTAACGAAAAGAACAGATCCCCAACCTCGATTAACTTGACTGTAACAATTTTCTAGTTCAACAGTATTTCAATAGTTCAAAAATTTCAAAAATGTTTGTAATTAGTGATCAACTTCATAGAGAGCATTTGCAATGCAACCATATTAAATGATAGTCTATCGAATAGCAAACAGGTATCTGGTATGTTATCGCATAATTTTTTAACCTAACACCTTTAGCCTGAAGTTTAGTTCATCCGACTTGTTAAACTGTGTTGATTTAATCTGATCTTGTTTGTTCATTTCTTTACTTCGTTTCACTCAATATTTACTATAATATACATTTCCTACAACGTAGTAAAATTTATCCTCTTCTACGATTATTTTACGTGAATAGTCCTTCACAAAACACAATTTTAGAATTTTAATCAAATGAATCAAAAACTGAGTTTTCGAAAACTACAAAAAAATTGTTATAGACTAGAAAAAAATCAACCTTTCATATGACAGCCCACTTAACAAGGTCAAAAATAATTTTTTTTCAAAATTTTCACCCTCAACCCCATCAAAATAACATTTGAAATGATGAGCCGACCGCTATAGTTTTGATTCAATCTTTACAACATTTTCCATAACCATGAATTTTTTCACATATTTTCTTTTGTAATGTTCGAAGTTAAAGGGGGGGGGGGGGGGGTACAGAAAATTTTTTCAGTTTTTACTATAACTCAAAAATTGCGCTTTTTAAAATTACATAAAAAATGGTTTTACACTAGAAAAAAATCAATCTTTCATATGACACCCCTCCCCTACTCGACTTGGTCAAAAATAATTTTTTTTTGAAAATTTCCACCTTCACTCCCATCAAAATAACATTTGAAATGATGAGCCGACCGCTATAGTTTTCATTCAATCTTTACATTATTGCCAATAACCATGAATTTTTTCAAATTTTTTCTTTTGTTATGTTCGAAGTTAAGGGGGGACCGGAAATTTTTGTCACATTTTTTAAAATAACTCAAAAACTGCGCTTTTGAAAATTGCAAAAAATTGGCTTGGACTAGAAAAAAAATCACCTTCATATGACACCCTACTCAACAAGGTCAAAAATAATTTTTTTTTTCAAAATTTCCACTCTCAACCCCCTCAGAATCACATTTGAAATGATGGGCCGAACGCTATAGTTTTGATTCAATCTTTACAACATTTTCCATAACCATGAATTTTTTCAAATATTTTCTTTTGTAATGTTCGAAGTTAAAGGGGGGGACAGGAACTTTTTGTCACATTTTTTAACATAACTCAAAAACTGCGCTTTTGAAAAATGCAAAAAATTGGCTTGGACTAGAAAAAAAATCGCCTTTCATATGACACCCCACTCAACAAGGTCAAAAATAATTTTTTTTTTTTCCAAAATTTCCACTCTCAACCCCCTCGGAATCACATTTGAAATGATGGGCCGACCGCTATAGTTTTGATTCAATCTTTACAACATTTTCCATAACCATGAATTCTTTCAAATTTTTTCTTTTCTAACTGTCGAAGTTAAAGGGGGGGGGACTGGAAAAACAACACCCGTTTTTAGCAATATCAAAAAAACTAAGCAATCGAAAAATCATTGAAATTTTTTTTTGAAATATTTTGAACTTTTTCGATTTTTTTCTATACCAAACTCCAAACGTTTTTTCACAAAAATCATTGAAATTTTTTTTTGAAATATTTTGAACTTTTTCGATTTTTTTCTATACCAAACTCGTCGATTCCTTAAAAAAATTTTTGTTTTACTATCTCCTTATCTATGTTCATAAAATATAGATAAAAACTAATATTTGAATTTTTTTTTGTTATCAGTAGGCGTGGGAAAACACGTTTAAAAACTGTAGAAAATTTCAAGTTGATAGCACTTATTGTTTGTGAGTAAATTGATTATGTAGAAATTCGGACGGACAGCGAAGTCTCACCAATAGGGTACCGTTTTTACTTTTTTAAAGTACGGAACTTAAAAACATCTTCGACGAAATTCCACGTTGAAATTTGATTTGGTTCTTTTGCCATTTGTTCAGATGCATTTGATTTAAACTTTCTTAAATTAAAACCGCCAGTCTGCAATACTCGATATATTTCCTCTTTAAGTATTTGAATTTCTTCAACTGTATCACCACCTGAGATGAAATCGTTCACATAACAGTCATTTATAATGTGAGAACTGAGAAACGATGTTTTCATTGTCTTGCTTATTATCGTAGGGTTGTCTTGCTTATTATCGTATCTGCTGTAAGGTTCTGATCGATCGGTTCGAAATGATGAGCTCACTGACCCAAAAGTAACAGTACTAAGTTTGTAGTGCTTAATCTCATTCAATGGTTCGCTGAAATTGGGTATCTCTTTCCGCAATCATAACTTGATTGTACATTTTTTTAACGTCAACCACTCTTAATTTGGTTGTTTCGCTCAAATATTTAATTATGCAGTGATGAGGTAAATAAAAAGAACTAGCATCCTCAATTTGGTTCTCTGCAATTTCAATTGGGGTCAAATATCCCAATCTTAGTTATTCATCAATCTTAAATATTCTTCTTTGATTGCGGCATTTTCTTACAATTTTCTTTCCAAACTCAGAAATCTTCTTTTCGCTGCTTTAATTGAATTTCCAAGTTTCGCTGCTTCCCTTTTAAATGGAATTGGTACAATATAGCGGCCATCTGCTGAACGATGTAGATTACTTTTGTAGTGACTTTCACATCAAACTTCTTCTCGACTTGACATGTGAACTACAGACATTTCTTCTTGCTCGAAAAATTTCGTTAATGTAACGCCAAGATCGACATCCTCTTGATAATTTAGAGTAACTTGGTTATTTTTTATGTTTGTATTTTTCTCGGTGCTTTAACTAACAGGAATCCCAGATACAATCCACCCAAACAGAGTTTCTTGAGCTACAAATAAGTTGTTTAAGTTTGAAATTCGTCCATTTGCCAAAATATGGAAAAATCTGTGGGCTCCAATCAAAATATCAATTGGGCCAACGTTATTGGATCAGATAGTTGTAGCTAGCAAGGTTCTGTGCAGTGCCTCTAGTGTCTACATTTTCTTGTTGTACACTTAACTTCTCAATTTCAGCCACAATCCCATCAAAATTTTCGGCCAATACTTTTACTGCAGCATAATGAGCACTCCAATGTTAAGAGTATTTTAACAGTTGCTTTGTTGTGTTTAGCAAGTAGTTCCCAGCGGCTAGTCGAAGCAGAAAAACATGTAAAAATGGCTTCCACTGACGAGTGTTGGCAGTATAAATTAATTGAATGATCTTTGCAGCCCACAAAAATTGCTTTGTTATTTTTTGCTTTAATAATAGCTTGCACTTCTCCATGTATACTACTCATAACAGCTGCATTATCATAACCTTTGGGAGTGACAATTCATAACATCTATACCATCATTTTCAAGATTTTTACACTAAAAAAAACATGTCCTATTTCCAATCGAAATGCAGTTGTCTCAACCTCACCGTGCGGGCAGATATGGCGAATCGAAATACGAGATTGATTCAACAACCGTACAATGATAAGCCGATGCAGTTGAGACAATCACATGAAATATTTATGTGAAAATAAAATATAGTTCAATTAATCTCAAATACTTGAATTTTAAAATGAAAAATTCATGATATAAGGCCAAAGAAATATGTTTTCATGGAAATAGTTATAAACTTTATTCAACTACTGTTATATTGGATAGCACTTTATATTTTCATTACACCTCATTCTGTTATAAGGAAAATGTTACTGAGTACTGAGTAGTTGTCCCAATCACGGTGAAATTGTTTGTAAATATCTTTTCTTTGCATGAATAATAAACTGCCATCTTCGAGATGAGGTTATCATTACTTCAATTTTTTTTTTCAGTGTAAGAATTTCATCGCTTAAATCAGCGGCTTTTTTCCACGTAAAGGAAAAAATCCAAGGAATACTTCCTTGATTTCCACTTTACTACCATCAATTTTCACATAACGAATCACTTCTGACATTTGATCAATATGTGAAATGTCAGGTGTGCTATCAAACATAATTCCAAAATATTTAACCGATTTAATTTCGTTGACAAGCTTAAACTTTACGTGGATCGCTAAAACATTTATGAACTCATTTTGTATATCTGGTGACAAATATGATACTTTTGGTGATTTACCATGCTCCAAATTCAAAATGTGTTCTTTTAACACTACATCATACTTTGACAATAGTTTGGTTAGTTCTAAGAAATTGCCTTTATTTGAAGAACTTTGTCCTTCATCATGTCCATGAAATGCTGGGCTTTGTTTAGATAAAATCAAAGTTATATCCAATAATCTTGATAAAAGATGTTTCCACTTCTGTTTTTTATTATATATTAATTGCAAGGCTGCGTCTCGCATCGTTTTATGTATTTTTAACCTCATTTCCAAAGTTTTCCACTTTTCAAAATTCTCCAGATGTTCATTTGAAGTTTCATGCTCGGCCACTTTGGGATTTGGGTTCCACCGCTTCTGATATCCAGTAGTAAATGTTGATTTTGTATTATTATTATTGGTGACAGCAAATACACGACAACAGAAGCAATACAGGACGCAAGTTAGTATTTACAGGAGAATAAACAATCCATGGCCGTAGAATTTTTTCACCATTATTCATCATTTTATAAAACCATTCTTTAGGAAGATGGCGAACATCACCTTTTATGTCTAACCCGTGTCTAGATACAGTAACAAACGACCCTTCTCTATTTTGAAAATGTTCACTTTCTTTTTTTCTGATTTCAATGCGAACATTACCAGAGACGAGTATATTCCAATGTGATACATCTCTTAAGTCCTGAAGTGATTCACCCATGCAAATACTGTCTTCGATAGTAGAAGCATTAGCGGCATTATCACTGTCATTTTCATTATTCCTTTCTAATTCGTCATCAAAGGTTATCATTATTAATTCTGTATTGTTGCTGTTACTTTCCGAAGATGAGCCAATATTCTCTGAAACATTCGTTGCATCAACGTGATAATCAGTTTCTTTTGATGAACCTTGGATATCATCGGGTTTTAAAACATATTTATAGATTTGGTCTTTCTCTGCTGGAACCAACTTTTTCTTTAAAAAGTATGAACTCCTCGTGGCATATTTATTTTTTGGGATATTTGCTAAACGAAATCTAAAAAAATATTTTTAATTATAGTATAGGTATCAGCAAAGCATTAATTCTAAATATATTTGTAGGATACATAATAGGTACATAGTTCATAATAAGTACACTGTGTTAACGACTAAATACACCGCCAAGAAAATTAATTTATTTAAATTTCCTTGTAACAACTTATATTAAATAATATTTGATAAAATGGAATATACAAATCATAGCCTAATATTATAAGGAACTATTTAAAAAAATATAAGTATGAAATCCTAAAAGATATTTTATATAAAGAATTGAAACCAAAATTAAATATCCAATTAGAATCGTGCTCAATAATTTACAAAATTGAATCTGATTTTTGTGAAAAATTTTACATCGGGAAAACCGGAAAATGTTTTAAAGACTGATTTAAGGAATACCTTCCTACGAAGAAAAATAAACAAAATTTAAAGTCTATTTTTGCAAACCATTTACATAGTTAATAACAATAGCTACACCACTTTTAAAAAAAAATTGAAGGCTTTACATTTATGTAGCCAAGGATCTTTAAAAGAATCACTTGATGAGTTTGGAATTTCCAAGGGATTTAAAACCCAACAAAATGTAATTTTAAATGATAAACTTTCATTTAATTCAAATATATAAATATATAAAACTGAAAACAAACAGTATGAGTATGTATCAACCTACAAAAATTTGCAAAACTGCAGTAATTGCATAACTGCCATTTTATTCTACAGTAATTATTTTTGTGTCCATTGAAAAACGATCTATTTCAATTTATTCTTTGAGTTTCAAGATAAAGGAAAAAAAATTATTTTGAGATCATTTACAAACACGGTAATTTGATTGTTTGTTAGTTTCCTTAGGTGCTTGCAATTAATTTGTTTGAAATGTAAAACATATATTAGGTAGTAAGGTTAAGCGGATATTTTAGAAATAATTTTGGAATAGAGACATTGTAACTCAAGGGTGCCACCCTATCGACAAAGGGTGCCACATTATCGACGTAAACCACTTTTCCTATACATTATTCAGCATATGTGTTTTCACACCTGGTCATTAAATAATCATGCTTGCATACTAAATAATATATCGTAAAAAACGGTCAATATGGTATCTATAGGAATATTCAAAGCTACTGAGTAATTGTGGTGATGGGATTCAATGCTCAACATGTTGATTCGATTAATATTGTTAAAATTTTATTTCACGTAATAACTCAAAAATTTTAAAAAGTAAAATAGATTCTTTTTGAACCAATAACACATTTATAGGACACATTTATAAGTTATCACAATTTATAAATTAAAATTATATGGATAACCTGGTTAAAATGGTTTCTAAGTGATTTATCGTTGAAAACATGTGATGGTTTGTTTAAGTTTTTTACGTTCGGGTGTCACCCCAAAACGGGTGACACCCGGGGCGGACCGCCCCCCCCCACCCCCCCTTAGCTACGCCTCTGATTTATTGTCAAACAAAATGTCGGAAACGTGTGGTAAAAAAGAATTTGAGTTGTAGTAGATCAAAAATCTAATGCACCTCACATTTATGTCGTTCCATTTAAAATTTGGTTCGAGTAGCAAGTTTACCTTAAAGGAACACGGGTATTTGTATAAACATTTGATGAAAAATATTAGAAATTTTTCTTCTAATCGACAAATACTCTGGTGGTAAATAGATGCGTAAGTTTGTTTTTTATCTTTACCATCATTTGAGATGGTAAACTTGAAAAAAGAATTTAGTACAAAAGTAAAGGAAAATGTAGTAAATGGAACACACGTAGTATACAGTGAAATCCAGTGGCGGATTACCATAGAGGCGGAAGAGGCGGCCGCCTCGAGCCCCACATGCACAAGGGCCCCCTCGCTACAAAAAGCATTGATATTTTATAGGTATTCAAATATCAGATGACTGCGTTCATGCAACCAAAGTTTTTAAACCTAAAGATTTTTTTAATATTATCCCACATGTAAAAGTGTTAGGTTGTCAATTTGTATTACTTTTTTTCATGTATGTATTTAATTTAATAATTCTAATTTGATAGTTTTATAATTTTTTAATGTACAACTTCGTTTTCCAATTTGTATAGTAAAAAAACATTTTGTTTTGAAAAGTTCCACTGTTACGAATGAATATTAATACTAAAACTTTATTTGCAATGGGCTGTTATTATATTAATCGCAAAATTATTGATAAAAACAAAATCCAGATAAGTATTTTTTTGGATATTTGAAGTATATTTAAATTTTATGTTTTCATCAATGATTTTGGATTTCTTTTAAGACCTACAATTTATTGAAAGCATTAAACTGAAAACCTCAATGTTAAGCATATAATTGTACATATTTAGATTAATTTCATATATAACTAAATAAATGAAAACTTTTTAACGTGTAGAATTGAAATCTATTATTGTATGCTTAAAATCCATGTATTTTTTATACAATACATGCTAAATTCATCATTTCGATTAACGTTTGAAAAGGGTTTCCGTATGATATGATTGATATAGTATAGGTGTTTTAGCTTTAGTTGTATATTTCGTTTTATCAATGTTGATTGGAAAAAAGATTGTCTAAAAAATTTGTCTGAAAAATTTGAAAAAAAGATTGTTTGCAACTGGACGTATTGATACTCAAATAGCTCGTGAAATTGAAGTACAACAAAAATGCTGGCGGGAAGTTTTAAAAAGAGTTGCAGTTACAGTAAAGCTATTAGCTACTTTGGGTTTAGCATTTCGTGGTCATGGAGAAGATATTGATTCGAACAGAAAAGAAAATTTTATGACATGCATTGAGTACCTATCCCAATTTGATGATTTTCTTAAAAATCATTTGGAGAGGTAGAGCCATCCAGGAAAAGGTAATGTAAGTTATTTATCACATACCACATGCGATGAATTTATAAATTTAATGGGAACTGAAGTAAAAGAATACCTATTCAAGAAATGCAGGACTCTTTATATTATTCAATTATTGTTGATTTTACGCCAGACGTGAACCACACTGACCAACTAAGTTTTATATTAAGGTACATTGATAAAGTGGGCGATGCGAGAGAACGATTTTTGGATTTTTACAAATTGAAAATCACAATTCAGAATATCTAGCACAACTTATATTGAAAACTTTAAACAATTTGTCTTTGGATATTAAAAATTGTTGCGGTCAAACATATATGGCCGGAAAATATATTGGTTTACAAGCCAGATTTAAAACTCTAAGTGAGACCGCCATTTTTATTCCTTGTACAAGTCATACGCTTAATTTAATTGGAAATTATGCTGCAGATGCCTATTCTACTGCGGTGTATTATTTTAACTTTATCCAAAATATATATGTATTCTTTTCTTCATCTACTCACAGATGGAAGTTGCTTATTGATAATTTTTCCGATCCTAATTCCAAACATATTAAAAAATTAAGTGACACAAGTGACAAGATGGTCTGCAAGAACTGATGCAGTATCCGCCTTGCGGTTTAATTACAAAAATATTAAAAGCGTTCTTATCCAAATTAGCGAAAATGAAGACGAAAAATCGATTACTAAAGTTGAGGTTAAAAAATTAGCTAGCTCTTTCGATGAATATGAATTGCCTTATTAACCGTTCTATGGGATATATTATTGCAAAGAATCAATAGTACTAGAAAATAATTTCAAAATATTCAAACAGACTTATTACAAGGAGTAAAACTGTTTAATTCTTTGTCACAATTTATAAGGGATGTTCGGAATGATTTTGAGAGCATAGAAAAGCAAGCAAACTTATTAACAGACAATATTAGCTACAAAGAAGGACGAAAAAGAAAACGCAAAATTATGTATGATGAATCATCTGCAAATGATACACAGCTAGTAGGACGAGAATTGTTTATTATAAGTACTCACAATATGATCTGTAATAGACTTGCCACTGAAATGTCTACCAGAACGTCCATATATGAAACTGTTTTAAATAATTTTAAATTATTTTTTGATCAAAATATATCTAGTGATGAAGTTGACAAGTATATTTTAGAATTGTCAAATACATATGCGAGGGATATAGAAGTACAATATTTTGAAGACGAAGTACATCATTTTTTAAAATATATAAAAGAAGAGAACATCACTTGTCCATTTAAGATGTACAAGGTAATCATTGATGGCCTGCAATCTTCATTTCCCAATGTGGAAACTATTTTAAAAATATTTCTTACATTGCCGATATGCAACGCAAGTGGGGAACGATCTTTCTGCGTTCTGAAGCGGATAAAAAATTATTTAAGAAATAGTCTTAATCAAACTCATTTGCAAAATTTTTGGTAAAATCTTAGGCCCCAAAATTTTGTTCCGCCTCAGGCCCCTTAATGGCATAATCCGCCACTGGTGAAATCGATGAAATTTCAGCCTTCTGATGTTGATGTTCTGATATTTCTTAGGGAAATAGAAACAACCGTTTCGAAAATCCCAAAAGCAATAACATATTTCTGCGTTTCAGGAATATTTTCACACTACAACTCGAAAAATAAAATCACCTGCGTATCGAAAAACGCGTATCGATACGTATCGAAAAAGAGGTATTGCAATTTTAAAATTTTTTGTTATGGAAAGTTAATTTTTAGAAGAAAAATTTAAAAAAAAATTTTTCAAAGTTTTTTGAAAATTTGGAGGGACTCCTCCAAGGTACTACATCACTGCAGCAGCCCTTAGAGGACCCCACGTTGGGTGCCAATTTGTAATGAAGAGCTTCTCCATTGGCGAACTAATGAAGCGGCATAGCAGGATGCGTACCTAGAGTTATTTAACGCCGTAACGACTAAAGCTCAGTCATCGTGGATTTGATAGATTGTTACCTGCTACTTCAACACAAATACAGAAATGTACGCAAATTACGTAAATATACAGTAATGGATATAATACAAATGTAAAAGTTATGTGACCAAACAGGTCACTATATAATAAACTTATCTGCACACAACTATTTGTGTGAACAAGCGTGAAATATACTCGCATGTGAATAAATTTCATAAAATGTTGGTCGGATATTCGAAAAATCACGTATTTTTACATTTAATTAATATTTTATTTCAATAAAATTATAAAAGTACGAATAAAGGTATACTACTGTAAGGAGACAACCGTGTGATGTGCTTTAAATTAAATTAAGTGAATATTGATTTGAAATCTAGATTACAATTCGGTCAACATTAGTGTCATAAACTTATTTATTTTCTTATCGATAATCATGAAACCACAAATCCTAAGCTCCATAATTTTTTATCTTGCCAATTCTTTTATACTATTTTCATATTCTAATCAAAATAAATTTAAAATTGGAAAATCATCTAGGCTTTCCTTTTTCAAGTAAAAATCTTAATCAACAAAACCCGATTCAATCAAAATTTGTGTTATTACTATTCGAATAATTGATTTCACATTAAATTTTTTAATACTAGCTTCATTATAATTGCCAAGAATTAAAAGAATCTAATATACTAATAATTATAATTTAATTTAAAATACAATATAAGATGTTAATCTTACTGTGATAATTTATACAAAAAAAAAATCAAAACATTTTAATGTACATTGGTGTCAAAAACTCAATTAATATAATATAAAACTTAAAATATAACGATCGCGATAATTTTTATACTATTTCCTTGCACCACTATTTTAATATTTATTGTAGTATTAAAAAAATTATTTACCCTTAATTTTATTATTATCAGTGCTTTTTTAAATTGCCTTATTGCATACACCTAATTCGTTTAATATTTATTTTATAATTAAATTGATTAAAATTGTAGAATATTCAATGTATTCAATGTGATTATATTTAAAAAAAAAAATTAACCAACGCTTGAATAGTAAATATTTAGAATTTTTAAAGATTTTCTCTAAATAAATGTAATTAACAAATCTTTACCTTTAACAACATTTGACCAATAAAAAAACAATATTCTTATATACCACCAACATTTCGCCTTTCTACTTCTATTTACCAAAATAAATAGTTTATTTATTGTAACTAACACATTCCTAAACATTTTTCTTTTTTTCTCACAATAAATTCCGAATTTATCATTCCAAAAAATTTGAAATAAATTTGATCTGTATTTTGAATAAAAATTTTATTGTAAATAAATTGGATGAAGAGACGCTGTTAGAGGAATATAATGCGCTTCTCATTTGAAAGATATAAATTTTGTTCCCTTTGATTTTTGTCTCAACTTTTATATAAACCTTTGATAACACTAGTTTACAAGAAAAATCTCCCTAAATAAAACCCAACCTATAGATTTTGATCAGTTGAACACGAATATCATATCCAATTTTTTAGGTTACCTCTTGTTTTTGAGATATTCGCGAAAAACCAATTTTTTCGGTGAACAAAGAGGTTATTCCAGTTTTTGGACCGCATATGTTACAAAACAAATAAACTTAATATATTAATAAAACAAGTGCATATTAAAAATGCTAACAAACATTTTGAGATTTTTTTTAAACAAATCCATCAAGGATTCTGGAAGTTATACTCGAAAAAATGCACATATTTGATTTTTTTTTACGGCATAAATTTTGAACAAACAATGCCTGTAAGGCATTTTAGTTTCTTGAAACCTACAGTTAATTCAACATCCTTTTTTTTAAATTAAAAAACACGAATTTTGGTGCAGGTTGCACCAAAGTTATGCAGGTTTTCCCAAAAAAGTCAAAACTAAAAATATGGTTAAAGAAAATATTTTTACTTAGTATAATTTAAATTCTGCAACATAAATGATTTATTTATGAGTTTTTATAGAGATTTTCGAGCTAAAATTACGAGTTATGGCCAAAACCTAGTCGTAACACAACGTTAAAACGTTAAATGAACGTTTTCTCTATTGTACCATCTTGAATGTGTTAAGTTGCAGTTGACATTAATATTTTTCGCATCCACGGTTATCTTCATTCAGTTTTATGCCAAAGTAATGAAGGTATGCAATTCTTATATATGGAGTGATTTTTTGATCAGGATGTATTATGCAAATTCTACAAATAAAACAAAATGAATTTGGACTTTTTTTATACTTGATACTTCTTGGAAGCCATTTAAATAGATTTAACTTTACATTTTACTATTTTAAAAGAATTCTTAACTTATGTTTGAGAACGACTGAACTTGTAAAATATTATTTACGATGCGGCACAAAAAGAAAAGGAAAACCACATAAACGCGGTTGAAATAAGAAAAACTTAATATGGCTTGCAGTTTTTATTCGAAAATCTGTATAACATCTTATATATAAAGCAATTATGTTGCAGAATTTAAATTATTCTGCGTAAAAAAAATTTTTTTTAATATTTAGTTTTGCTTTTTTTGGGAAAACCTGAAAAACATGGTGCAACCTGCACCAAAATTCGTGTTTTTTAACTTAAAAGAAATGGAATTAAATTTACCACAGGCTCCAAGGAATTGAAAATATTTACAATCATTGTTTGTTCAAAATGGCGTTGAATATGGAAAAAAATTTTAAAAAACGTCCTTTTTTTATTTTTTTTAAACTTTTTTCGAGTATAACTTCCAGAATCCATTATTTTTACAATAGCTCAAAATGTTTGTTACCATCTTTACTATGCACTTGTTTCATTAATACATTGAATTTGTTTATTTTGTAAAATATGGAATCCAAAAACCGGAATAATCATTTTTTTCACCTAAAAAATTGGTTTATGGCGAATATTTCAAAAACAAGAGCTAACCTAAAAAAGTGAATATGATATTCGTGTTCAGCAGGTCAAAATCCACAAGAAAAGTTGGGTTTTAGTCAAGGAGAAAAAAAAAATTTGTAAACTAGTGTAATTTCTCTTAACTTTGCTATACCTTACAGGGTACAATTGAAATATATATACGAATATTATATATGACTGACTTTAAACAAATCAAAAAAAAATTAGTAAATCTTTTTATTTTTAATGGACCAAATTTGTAATAACATAAAAAAATTACTTTCATACTTGAAAATTTAGATAAAATAACTATATATGAATTTGTTTACCATCGCCATTGATTTTATTTAAATATTTATAATTTAATTCTAAATGATGTTAATTCAAATTTAATTTTAAAATTTCAAACACTTAAACTTTTTTACTTTTAATTATCATAATTGAACATTTGGTTTTGGAATTATTAAACTTTTACAATTTTAAATACCCATAAATAATTTTAATTTGCCTATAAGTGCCTTCTTAATTCAATCTTTTTTTTAAATTTATTTCTACATATTTCGTACACAACTCAATAAATTTAAAATTCAAGAAAAATATAAAATTTGTTAATACAACTTTGAAAAAAAAAAAAACAAAAACAAAAATTAAATAAATTTGTTCCTAGTCTTTGTACATAAAATATAAATATAATAAAAACAAATTAAATTAATATTATAATACAATGGGTAATTACTAATAAATAAAAGCCTATTAAAATAAAACAAAAAATATATTTATAAAATGGATAAGGATAAAAACAAATATTTATTAAAAAAATATTTATAAATTAAGTGTTAGATTTTAATATTATTAAAAAATTTAAAAGAACAAAAAAATATTCCATGTTTTGTAATTGTTAACCAATAAATGTAAAAAAAAGAACAAAATAAAAAAAATTTACTGATTAACTAATGTGAAATAGACTGTATAAACCAGAGTTTACAATTTTATTTTATTCGAGCACTAATTTTACCCCAAATAGTATTCATAAATTAAAATGTTTGTAATTTCAATATCGTTCTTCCTCGAAGAGTAATATTTTTAGTTTATACGATTTCACTCCCTTGGAGTTTTTATTTTATTTATTTTTTTTCTTCTTTTCTTTCATCCATTTGTAAAAGAAGAAAATTAGTACCCGTTCGGTATCCTTATTATATGTTTTTACTAGCGGGACCCGGCGGGCTTTGCTACGCCTATAAATAAAGTTTGTGTGTATACATTTTGTTGACATAGTAGCAATAATTTTAAAGAGCAGTAATGAGAAATGATTTGCTATTTTTACACACTTTTATTTAACTTGACTCTTGAGAGCTTTGATGGGTAGAATTTTGTGATTCATTTTTCAGTAACTTCCCATTATGTGATTGATCCCAAATTGAAAAGACAAGTTTGTTGAAGCAGTCAGTACGTATTTCTAAAACTTTTAAAGCAAAAAATTTTATAAATCTGAAGAAAAGAAATTCAAATTTTTCTTCATTCTGAAAGACCTTAAAGAATTGCACTGAAATCCTCATCCTCTGGTTGACTCATTTTGAGCGAAGGAATTTTGGCAATACTGTGTATATCATTATAATCATAGACATCATCATATTTGTGTCATTTCATATAGATAAAAGGCCTTACATTATAAATAATGAACACAAAAAAAAATAAAAGTATGACATTTCGTTCAAAGCTTATAGACCTTTTTTCTTAAAGTTCAAATCGTTATTTTGGTGTATTTGACAGATTACATACAGCAATTATAATTAAAAATCAGTTATTATGTATGAAAATATGAAAATCCATAAGATCTGAATGACCCATTTACCGCCCTGAAATTTTGCTCATACTGAATATCTCATTATAATAGAGGACATATTACACATTTTTGTCATTTTTATATGAAAAAATGGCGTTAAATTGTAAAGAATGAGTGATTTGTATTTCGAAAAATTTAAATAATTGTTATTTCTTCTAAATCCAGATTGTTTTGTGTTAAGTTTTTTTTACTATAGTTGCATAATTATTATTTTTTCAATACATTTTAATACATAATAAATGATTTCTAATTATCATTGCTGTATGTAATCTGTCAATTACATACAGTATATAACGATTCGAATTTTAAGGAAAAAGCTCTATAATTCAGACCTTTTTTCCGAAAAAAAATTGACATTTGGTGCGAACATATATATTTAATAATTTATGTACAACTTAAAATTAATACAATGAGCAAAGAAACGTACTAAAATTTTACACTGGATGTTTAAATAACGTTATAGTGCAATTAACCTTATTAAAATTACTTTAAATTTCAAAGAATATTAAATTTTCGGTAAGTGATTTAATTGCTAGTTTTACTTATGGTGTATTTTCTGTGAAATAATGTGGTTAACTTATTTGTAGGTAAAATTATATAACTAAAAACTCTAAAATAAAAAAATAAATAAAAAAAATTAAAAAAACACACTTTTTGAAAAACGAACTAAAAAGTAGAAAATAAATTTTGCATTAACACCAGCGTTATGTCTTTTATAATTATATTTCCTTTGAAATTGTAAGAAGAAAAAATATTTAAATGGTATTTAACACATCTTAGCATAGATGCAAATATTAAATTTTTGACTAATTTAAAATGCTTATTTTTCGATTGACAAACAGTTTTCCGTTCCCATTTGTTACATAAAATAAAAGTAGGTGGCGCATTCAGAAAGGAAAAGGAATAAACGTTGGTAGTCTCTCTTGTTAGAGATTAATATGAATACATTTGTTCCTTTTCTATATTAATGTATGCGTCACCCACTTTTATTTTATGTAACAAATGGGAACGGAAAACTGTTTGTCAATCGAAAATTAGCATTTTAAATTAGTCAACAATTTAATATTTGCATCTATGCTAAGATGTGTTAAATACCATTTAAATATTTTTTCTTCTAACAATTTCAAAGGAAATATAATTATAAAAGACATAACGCTGGTGTTAATGCAAAATTTATTTTCTACTTTTTAGTTCGTTTTTCAAAAAGTGTGTTTTTTAAATTTTTTTTATTTATTTTTTATTATTTTTAGGTTACTCGCTCTGAAAGAACGGAGTAAAGGAGTGATATAAGGCGCTTTTTAAACTCTGGTATAAACAAATAAAATGGTTAATTAAAAAAGTTGAAACCATTGCAGTAGATATTTGCAACGGTTGTTCAAGATAACCAGTTTGTTTCTTTTTCTATGATTTACTATTACAGAGCTTTACCGAAGCTATTAACCAAAAATATTACACTGTAAACTTAAAGTTTCACCAAAAAATTTTAAAACTTTTCACCATTCTTCGAGTTTTTAAATGGTTGAAAACCAGACTAAAGCACAACTTATTCAACAATGTAAAACATTAACTATTTGTTTTCACACCTCTTGAATTTTTCATATTTTAAGATATGAGGTAAAATCAAAAAAATGATCGTGTATTACTCAAGTTTATAAAGGTTGTATATCTAACATTTATATATTTTTAGTTTTATTTAAAAAGGTGAATTTACATTATTAAACTTTTGTTTTTAATTTTAGTTAGATAAAAAAGTAACAGTTGTGGTGATTCGTGAATTAAAAGAAAGTTCGGTAAGTAAATATTTTAGTGAAATGTTTATAAATTGTGTTCTAATACGAATATCGAATAAACTACAGAATCGTTTGTTATTTATATATTCTAGATTATATCTATGGAATATAAATAGCCAAATAGGTGAAGTAATAATCAGCGGTGTTTTCAGAAAAAATTTTAAATTGTTGTTTTGAGAACTTAAAAGCTTTCTTAAAAATTTTAGAAATTTATGGAATTTTCGATTTTGTTTTTTTTTTCGATAATACCAAGAGTTTCGAAAATATCGATTAAAGTTAAACTGTCAATGTTGTTGTTAGTGTTTTTTCTATTCTATTTCTAAATTATGAGTTTGTTTTGTTTATGATATTCATGTTTTGTTGTGATAATGATGTTTACAAGTATCAGAGTTTTTGTACGAAGTGATGATGAATCAGACGATGACTTAACTGCGTTAAATATAAGTAGAAAGCGGTTACGTGATAGTTCAAACCTTCTAGACATACCAAATAAAAGGTTATTCAAATTGATTTGTGTTGTTAATAATAATTTTAAATGTAACTATTTTTAGTTTCATAAACCTTGTAATGAAGCGCTGCTTCGGTATCGATCACCGAAGTGGCATAGCAGGTCGCGTACATAGCGAGATTATTTTTTTGCCCCTGACTAGTTGCAGCCCTTGGGATCGAGTGAAGAATACCTGCTACTCCAGTACAAATAACTGTAATGTACGCGAAAAAATGAGATGAGAACGGATATGAGAAAAAAAACAAGTGAAAAAAAAATTGAGACTCTGGCGACCCCATGTACGAAAGAACCACGATCACCGCGTCTAACCCCTGCCATTCACAGCACTCATTCACTTGTTCTCACGTCCCACAAACACACACACACACACACACATACACACACACACACACACACACACACACACACACACACACACACACACACACACACACACACACACACACACACACACACATACACACACACACACACACACACACACACACACACACATACACACACAAACACACATACACACACCACATCCATATCCCCATACACTCACGCTTGCATACGCACTCATACACCTACATACATACACACCGTCATCCATGTCTACATACACGTACGCATACATATACACATACAGTCGTCTTTCATACCCAAACGCATCAGGAACCCTCCACTTACCCAGATATTATTTAGCGAATGAATATCGTGGAAATAACAAATTATTGGTAAGAACATGAAAGGAACTAAAGTAGTTGATTCATAAACTATGTTCTTTTTTTATTATATTTTTTTTCTTATTTTTGGTCTGAATTTAATTTAAAAAAAAATGAATTGAACTAGAATACAGGTCGCGTTTTAATAACTGCTTTAGTTTAGATGTTTCGGAGTTATCACCACAATACCATTCTACTTTCAATAGTATTTTATCGAAGACTACAATATTAGGTGAGTCCCCATACAAAGTTTTGCATGTAAGCGTAATGTTAAACATTGGCCGAGCTTCTCATATATAATAACTGTAAGATCTTGAAGTGATAGGATCATTTTAGTATATGATTATCTAATTTATGGTAACAATTACAACCGCGCAATATAACAACCAGTTCAATTCGAAGAGTAAATTTGAAATGAAATT
This sequence comes from Diogma glabrata, assembly GCA_963693315.1. Taxonomy (NCBI): domain Eukaryota; kingdom Metazoa; phylum Arthropoda; class Insecta; order Diptera; family Cylindrotomidae; genus Diogma; species Diogma glabrata. The sequence continues at coordinate 405,376,567 of OY856187.1, read as the reverse complement.
ATTTAGATAGGTATTGCTTATCTTACATCAATGTAATAAATAGTAAAGTGGTTATTATACATCTCCCTAATCATTTATAATGTAATCATCGCAATAGTTATTATTGTATTAAGATCTAAGGAGAACCCAACCATAATAAAGTAAATGATATACCGCTTTCTCGATGACTTAAATTACATTACCTACACAAATGGTAATATGATGGTCATGCTCTTTTGTTGGTTAAATTATCGTTGTAAAATTATTATAATAAAATCTGTATCAGCAAGTAAAGTCTAATCTACACCTTCACCTATTCACGCACTCACGCAGATTCACACCTATATATGTAAAAGTAAAAAAGGTAACTCACCCCATGGTTTATGCAAACCCCACTCCTAGTTCCTCCCTGCTTCTTTATTCCATTAGTTCCATTCAATAGCTGGATTTATTTGTGCCCACACAATAAGACGATTGTTGATCACGTAAATATACACCGTCTACTGATGCGTAGAATATCCCGATCTCCACTTTTACTACCGGTTACTTCAAATGATTTAACAACTTAGTAGATAGAAACCAGGGTCGTTAGTTCTTAGCTGTTATGGTGGTCGCTATATACCCCTTTTTCTTTCAATGTAGGTTTTACATCATTTCGAGGAATGATTCAACAGCATTGGAGGGTCTTGTTATGCACAAACAACATAAAAAAAATTCTTTTGTTTCCTTGGTTTTTATTTTATCCGTACTAATAAATTTAATTGGTTTATAAGATTGACTAAATTGAATGTAATTTACATAACACAACGTCACAATGTTTAGACTAATTAACAGTTACACTTAATATTCTTTTTTTTTGTTTAATTAATTTATGCCATATACCAAAGTTAATAATTTAAATTTATTGCGACGACACGATACAAGTTATTCTAATTATCAACTAAATATTTGGACGACTAGCATTGCCAGATTTAACCATAATTTTTTGTATTTTATATACTCTATACGCGGATAGCCATATTTATAGAAGAAAATAGTAGCAACTGTTTTTACGTCTCAAATTAATAAACGCAATAAGCCTGTTTATAGGACATTTACCTTCGATAAATATGTGTACCAAAAGTGTCCACTAAAAAAACAGAGACATCTATTATGAACTTATTCCAGGAAATTGCATTTAGTAGTGTATCCACTAAGGAAATATTATCACCAACAGGCATTAACATTGAAGACTACAACCAATTTATAGCAGAATATTGATTGTAAGATTTATATGATATAGCGTAACTTATTTTAGATAATCTTCCAGCAACTAAAGAATACAAATTGAATACAGGAAACTACATTGGAAAATATTATTAATTGATAGATTGTAGGAAATCTATATGAAAACAGCGGAAGTACGAATACAAATTGAGTAAAGGAAATTACACTGGAGAAATATTACACAACTATTTTAGGACTATAATTTTTTAACGGAAACTATAGCAGATGACGATTATGGATTGAGTATGCGAAACTATGTTCGTTTTTTAGAACGAAACAAATATTCATCAAGTTGAACGGCAGCAATTATGCTAATTGGAAGTTCAGAATGGAATTGCTGCTTCGGAAGCGTAATGTGTGGAAAAGAGTGATTATTAGAGAAAAAACAGAGGCTGAATTAAATAGTACGGGAGCAATACAGAATCAAACTGCAATTGATAAATGGAATGAACACGATGACGAAGCAAGAGGTACAATCGGCTTAGCTGTGAAAGACGATCAGCTTGGGCACATTCATTCTGCAAAAACGGCAAAGCAAACATGGGATGCATTGAAAAATTACCATGAGAAAAATACACTCGCAAATAAAGTGTATTTGGTGCGGTCAATTTGTGCGTTGAAAATGGACGAAGGAGGCGATGTAAAGGCACACATAAACCATAAACCGGATGCAAGATTTACACAGTTAAATGATATTGGTGAAGCAGAGTTATCGACATTATGGAGCAAAATATTTTTACTGAGCAGTTTACCGGAAAGGTATAATACATTGGTTTCCGCGCTCGGTGCTCGTAATGAAGCAAAAGTGACATTCGATGTTGCAAAACAACATGTGATTGCTGAATACGAGCGACATACAAATGCAATAGGAAGTTCAAATGATTCAGTTATGACAACTGTTGCAAAAGTCGGTGTTTGTTTTTCCTGTAAAAAGTCAAATCACCAAAACAAAAATAGTCCGAAATACAAAGAATAGTTGACAAAGAAGGGTTATGATGGAAACAGCAAAAATACGAACGATGAAAAGGCAGCAGATAAAGTGAATTCAGTTTATGAATCGAATTTCTTGTTCTTGGGCAACACACGTAAGAAAGGTTGGATCATCGATTCGGGTGCAACGCGACATGTCGTGAATGATAAAAGCTTTTATAAGGAAATCGATAAGTCACGCAAAAGTTCAGTCAAATTGGCAAATGGAAATTTGGCAAACATTTATGGAATCGGCAGTGGAATTATGACCTTTTCGGACGAAAGTGGTCACATTCATAAAGCAAAAACAACCGAGGTGTGCACCAAAACTGGTTGGAAATGTACTTTCGGTCCGGCGGCTAGCGAAAAATGGTTTCAAAATTGAGTTCGACAATAAGATTTGCCAAATAAAGTACAAAGGTCAACAAATCGGTGTAGCTGATACAGTTGGTGAAATGTATGGATTGCGTCAACCAGATTCAGTTAGTGCAGTATTAGCACATAATGACGATTGCATACATGAGTTACATCGAAAAATGGGACATCGTGATCCAGCAGCGATTCGAAGAATGGCATCAGATGGACTAAAAATTATAAGCGGACTAAAAATTATTGATTACGGAACTAAAGAAGTTTGTGCATGAAGGGAAAATGTCACGTTTACCGTTTGAAAAGAAATCAAAGAGTGAGTCATCGTCAGTATTAGATTTAATACATACAGATGTTTGCGGATGGATGCGTACGGCGTCTTCAAGTGGTAAGCGTTATCTGGTGACATTTATCGACGATTTTCCAAAGCTTACTTTCGTTATTTTGTTGGCACACAAATCAGAAGTTGAAGACACAATGAAACAATTCGTCGCATTGTGTGAAACAAACTGCGTAAGGTATTCAAAGTCTAATGGCGTTCAAATTCAGTATTCAGCAGCAAGTTGTCCACAGCATAATGGAAAAGCTGAGAGAAAGAATCGCACTTTAATAGAAATGGTCCGTTGCATGCTCATCGATGCAGGATTGCCGAATTTTTTTTGGTGTGAGGCTGTTGCAACGGTCAATTTCATACAGAATCGTGTGATTACTAGAACGACGAACACAACACCATATGAACGATGGAACCTAATCAAACCGAGTATAAATGTTTTTTCAAACACTTGGCTCAAAATGTTTTGTTCATGTATCGTCGGCAAAAAGAGGAAAGTTGGGCAATGTAACAGTTGAAATGATTTTTCTTGGATATGATGAAAACTCAAAGGAATATCGATACTTCAATACTACAACAAAGAAAGTAGTGATTAGTCGGGATGTTCGATTTGGCACATCGGTTACAAGTGACAACGAAATTTCGATTGATCTGGATTCAAGCCAGGATGGTGATCATGTGGAAACAAATCAAGAGAACGACTTATCGGTTCAGCAGGAGCATGAAAACACAATCGGTGAAATGTTGATGCTGAAGAAAGCATAAATGAAACACCAATTGTGCGTGCTTCACAAAGGTCAACCAAAGGTATTCCACCGAAACGTTTAATTGAATCAATGTTCATCACATGAGAAGTCAAAGAACCAAAGAGCTACAGTGAAGCAGTTGAAAGTGACGAAAAACTGCATTGGCTGTTAGCAATGCAAGAAGAAATTGAATCACATGAACACAACAGTACATGGGAACTTGTAGATTTGCCACCCGGCAAAAAACCGATTGGTGGTAAATGTGTCTTCAAAGTAAAAACGAATATAGATGGTGAATTGCAACGCTTCAAGGCTAGATTCGTTGCGCAAGGATTTTCGCAAAAGTAAGCGAAGATTTTAATGAAGTTTTCGCACCTGTTGTTCACAATACAACATTCAGAACATTGTTATCAATTATTGCGAAAAGAGGGATGAAAGCATTTGGACGCGAAAACAGCATTCCTCAACGGAAAATTGAATGAAATAATCTACATGAAACAGTCAGAGTGTTTCAGCGATGATGATTTAAAGGTTTGCTTATTCAAGAAATGTATTTATGGTTTGAAACAGGCAGCTAGATCATGGAATAGTGCACTTCATAACGTACTTGAAGACGCTGGTTTCCAACAAAGTTACAACGATCCATGCTTGTACTCAAAGATGATCGACGATGAATACTGCTATGTTATGACATACGTCGACAATTTGACAGTGGTTTGCCTAACGGATAACCAAATAAAAGAGCTCGAAGATACTTTTTTGATACTTTACTTTGCAAAGTAAATAACAAATGTAAACCCATGTCATTCTCAAAGGGAATCAAAACCAGTTGAATGAACTGAACCCTTCTCATTGGATGATTAATAGCTGCGTTGGTTTTTAATCTCCAAGAGTGAGTCGATGAAGAATATTGTTCAGTTTGGTTTTCTCACTTTCACCCAATCAATATCCGTATGACTTCAGATCCTAAAATTGTATAAGGTTGACGACCTAAATTGCCAAGAAGCAAATCAGATAATTGATTCTGAAAATGATAATCGATGAATCCTGCTGCATGTGTAAATTTGTTTTTTTTTTTCTGATCTAATATTAGAGTTTGAAAATTGCAATTCTAAAATTCTGAACCATATTCCAGGGTTTTGATTATACAAAATCTGTTGCGTTTTAAAATTGATCGAATCTACACTTGTTAATTCTGTGGTTTTAGAGGTAGAATATCCAGGAGCAACATTTGTTTGAACGTGAGAATTTACAGCAGATGCAAATGATGCCTGTCTTATTGATTCGACATATTTATACAAATTTTATTTTGGAATATTTTATTCAAAGCCCCCTGTGTCAATATATTATGTACTATCTATATTTTAAGTATGAAGTCGATCAAAAATCGACTTTTTGGGTCGTTCAGAACACGAATTCCATCTATTACGACTGCGAATGTACATTTTGCTATTAAATATTTAAAATATTTTTAAAAAAGATTTGTGGTGTCAATGTGCATTATGAACTTTAAGTAAGATTACTAAGTGAGATTACGAAAGTAATTGAACTTTAAGCAAGATTGTATAAAGAGGTAAACAAAACGAATATAAATTATTTTGGATATAATACATTAATGAAGCTCGCTAATTTTTTATTGGTATGTATTATATTCAATTTTAAACTAACGCCTAGCTTGTCTTCGTTTCCTAGTTTTGTCCCTGAGGTAGGAATGGGAAAATCGGTTTTGCAAACACTTAAAAATGTCTATTATTGAAATCTCCACTGATCTAAAGGTCACTATCGTCACAGTCGATGGTTAAATGTTTGCTGTTTGTTATGTAATATTGAATCGATTGTTCAAAACTTATAGCTAAAGTTTTGTTTGGGAAGCACATACGTCAAATAATTATTTTTTGTGTGCAACTTTACTTCTACAACAACAATATCTTTACAATTCTACTGAGAAAAAACCGCTTGATGTAATTACTTCTCAAGGTGACTTAATAGATTCCAAAAATTCTCTGATGAGTCATCCACTTTACATCAACTCGCCAGTTTAAGTCATCAAGACCACTATTTTCATTGTTGATAATTATTTTTGAGTCTTTCTATACGGAGCTAAGCATGGTTGTGCTAATTATAAATTTTATAAATGACTGTTTTTGAATATTTAAAGATGCTATGCTACCTAGGGTTTAAGGTTTTAAATTAGGTGTCTCTCAGGTATTAGCATTGATTACAGAATTTGTTAAAATTGTTAGGACTTGCTTGGAAAACTTCTTCGCAGACTGCCGTTTTAACTTGAGCTTACTTTAAGAACAATTTTTGATTAGTTTCTTTACAAGCTTTTTCATCCACCAAAACACAAACATACATAGAAAAAGTTAATCAACCAATTCATAGAAATATTGATTTGATCGATAATTGTAAACTGGCATGTTTTGGTTACATTAAACGCTAACTATATAACCATGCATGTGTTCGAAAAATATGATTAATTTTATTATATGTATTTTTTATTCTCATCCGGCTCGATGGACTAAGTGAAATTACAGTCTGAAATAGTTTCATTTGTACTTATTTTCACATAGACTGTTTATTCAAATTTTATTATGTATTGAGACTGAATAGCTACGCTTAAAGTAAGCTTCCTATCACTGCACTACTACACAACAGTAGAAATTGGCAATAATTTTCTACAAAGAAATTAATCTTCGACGGTATTTGAAACGACGAAATAGAATAAAAGCGCAGTAAACACAAAGACACTTTGAAACGAGACATACATTTAACTAATCAAATACCGGTTGCTCTTGAAAAGGTATTCAAAACCATCACTAGCACGCCTTTCGGTTTGTTTGAGTTTACCTGTATGTCATTTGGATTACGCATGCTATTTTTTATATTAAACTAAAACGCGATTTCAAACCATCGATAAGACTCAACCAATAAAGACGGTGTTTATATTTATAATCGTTTCATCTCAAGATTTTTCGAAAATCAAGAACCTGTGTATACACTTCTGCTATGGTTGCGTTAGCAAAAGACAAAAACAAAACGAGGCTTAATGCATTTAATTCATTTTTTGATATCACGTTAAAATTTATTACAACAAACCAATCAGAACGTGAGTATGCGGTAATAGATATTGTTCGGTTACAAAACAAATAAATATTCTTTGATTTGTGGCGAACAGCCTAATCCAATAATACATGGTCGCGTATGCGATGACATAACCATAAGTGGGCGACGTCGCCACAGTACAATTTGCTTACTGGGCAACTAGCCGCATGTAAAAACATACAGCAAATTAAAAGAGATTGAAATGTCAATTTTTATGCTCAAACATTCTTGTACTAACTCTAGAAGAAAATGGTTGACTAAAGCATGTCAGAACTATATTAACTAGAATAACAAGAATCAGTAATGTAACAATATATATTTTATTAATAATAGTTATATCTGTGTAAACATTAGTGTTAATAAATATTCGAAATATATAATGTTAAAAGTCTTACTCTTTATTATTATTATTCGTATGTTTTTTTAATTATTTATAAATTTAGAAGAAGAATACTACAAATCAATATCTAAGGAATCTATCCAAAGCTTGGCAGCAGCTGATAATGAATGAAGCTCTTGCAAATCACCATCAAACAGTCTCAAAGGGCAATCAGTATAAATATGAGAAACCGTTTGAAATGGATGTCCACAATCACATGCCGGACAAACTCTCTCTCTCTCTCTCTGGCGTTTACATCCCATGAAGGGATTTTGCCGTCTGTGCCACCAGCTTCCAATCATCTCGTTCCATGACCAGTTGACCCCAGTTTCGACATCCTATATCACGAAGGTCTTGGATGATGTCATCACGCCAGCGTTGTCTAGGTCTTCCTCTTCGACGAACACCAGCTGGTTGTTGTTGGGACGCTTTTTTTATCATTCTTTCCAATGGAACCCTTTCTACATGACCAAACCATCTAATCCGGTTGGATTTAATGAATCCGATTACATCGCAGCCTCCAAGAAGCTGTCTGATTTCATGATTCATTCGGATTCTATACTGATTTTCAGCAACTTTACATGGACCATAAATTGTTCGTATGACCTTCCTCTCGAATGTTGATAGAATTCTACAATCGGAGGAAGTCAGTGTCCAGCTTTCACTTCCAAATGTAAGCACAGGTCGTATCAATGCTTTGTAAAGTGTGAGTTTACACGACCGCGAAAGATGTTTTGATCGCAGAAGTTTTGAGTATGCGTAGAAAACTCTGTATGCGGCAGAGACACGGGCTTTGATATCTGCCTGCATGTCATTTGACGATGTTATTACAGACCCGAGGTATTTGAAGTTTTCCACGCGTTCCACTTCATAGTCGCCAGTATCCAGATTTCCGGGAGGTATGTTCTTAGATGTTGTTAACACTTTAGTTTTGCTGGTGTTGATGCATAATCCAAGCCGTTTAGCATTTCTTTCAAGCTGAGAGAGACTATCCTTAATATCGCTTGTTCTACGTCCAAGAAGCACAATATCATCTGCGTAGCCAAGAACTTGACTAGATTTGTTATATATGCAGTTTTGTGTCTCAATTCGGCTTTTTCTTATCGCGTACTCCAGCGCCAAATTAAATAGTACGGGCGCGAGTGCATCACCTTGTCGAACACCTGATATTATATCGAAAGGATCAGAAACTGACCCTTCGATTACTATTCTACAATTTGATCCCGATGTTGTGAGTTTGCACAGAGAAACAAGTTTCTCTGGGATACCAAGGCATATGAGTGCGGACCAGAGGTTGTCGCGGATGATACTATCATATGCTTGCCTGAAATCAACGTAGAGCTGGTGAATGCTGATGTTGTACTCCCAACATTTTTCCAGAATCATCCTTAATGTAAAACATTGATCTGTGGTTGAGCGGTTGGGACGAAAACCACACTGATAGTCACCGATGATAGATTCGGCGAACGGGATGAGTCGAGCAAGTACAACATTAGCTAGTATTTTATATGCAGTGTTCAACAGTGCGATGCCACGATAATTTTCACACTTTAAACGGTCACCTTTCTTATGTAGCGGTACAATGAGAGCTGTTTTCCATTCATCAGGTAGTTCTTCTTGGTCCCAGATTGCAAGAATCAGATCGTATATACGTGAGACCAGAGCTGCTCCTCCATTTTTCAGAAGTTCTGCGGGAATTCCATCGAAACCTGGTGATTTGCCATTTTTCAGTTTTTTAATGGCAGCTTCCACTTCATCTATTGCTGGGTAAGGGATAAAAATCTCTTCAGTTGATGGAGCAATTGCTCGAATAGGATGAACTTCGTTCGTCCTATTCAGTAGGTCTTGAAAGTGGGATCGCCACACTGCCAGCACATCACGTTCACTTGTTGTAAGTTCATTATTTACATTTTTGATGGCTGTAGATCTTGGGTGGAAATCTTTGGTCAGATTTCGTGCATTGGCAAAGCACTCTTTTGAATTTCCGTTGGCCGCATGTTGGTTGATGTTTTCGATGGAGCTCTTCATGTGTTCGCGTTTCTTTTTACGTAGAAGTTTGGGTTTACGTAGAAGTTTTACGATAATCAGCTTGGGAGCTTCGGGTGTTCCTTGTTAACCATTTTTCTCGCAGTTTTTGTTTATTTTCAAAGGATTGGCGGCACTCGTCGTCAAACCATTCGTTGTGTGATTTCGGTGGTTGTTTCCGATTGTAGTTTGTGCTGCGGCTATAATGGTTGATTGAAGCGTTTGCCATTCTTCTTGTATGTTAAATGGCATCTCAGAAGAGATGTCATGCTCTTCTATGTTTTGTGTTATTATTTCCTGATATCTATTCAGCGTTTCTGGATGTTTAAATGCTTCGACATTCCAGCGCACGGTCTTTTTTGCTTGTCTGTTAAATGTGGATGACAACTTGCACTTGTACTTAAAGATGACAAGCATATGATCGGTGTCCATATCAGCACCTCTGTATGATCGAACGTCAGTTATACTTGTAGAGTGTCTCTTAGAGATCATGACGTGATCGATTTGATTTTCCGTTCTTCCGTCATTTGATTTCCACGTTGCCTTGTGAATTCTCTTGTGAGGGAAGAAAGTGCTGGAAATTACTAGATCATACATCATAGCCAGCTCGGCTGCGCGAAAACCGTTATTGTTGCTGGTATGATGCAAGCTGTTAGGGCCGATATGTGTTTTAAGTTCTGCAATCCTACCGATTTGAGCATTAAAGTCACCTACCACGATTTTTATATCGTGCCGCGGGATGTTATTGATGACTTCCTCGAGTTCTAGGAAGAACAGGTCTTTAATATCATCTGCTTTATCTTCAGTAGGTGCATGAACATTGACGATCGTTACATTGAATTTTTGCGTGCGGATTCTCAGTGTGCATAACCGCATATTAATTGGGCAGAAGTCGATAACATGCTGATTCACGCGACGGTGTATAAGAAAGCCAACTCCAAATTCTCCTCCGTTTTGATGACCGCAATAATACAGAGTGTATCCTTTCGCTGTTTCATGGATTCCACTGCCTGGCCATCTTAGTTCTTGTAATGCCACTATGTCCAGTGTGTAGCTCTCGACTTGTTGTGTGAGTTTTAGGAGATCTCCTGGTCTTCTAAGGCTTAGCACGTTCCAGGTTCCTATTTTTAAATCGTAGTCCGGGTACAGTTTCCGAGGTCGTTCCAATAATGAATCCGAGATATTCCGAGGCCTGTGTACAGAATTCATGACAATATTTTTTTTACGGAAATGGGGTGTTAGCCCTTCGCCCAACCCAAATTTTCGTGAATGGGTTCGTTCTGCATCTTAAGGTCACCAGAAACAACCTTTTTACACGTTTATATAGCGAGCCGCTTGATCCAAGACAGACGCCCACTGATAGCCGCCCCTAACATGGAGAACAGACACTTTCTACACATTTATATAGCGAGCCGCTTGATCCAAGACAGACGCCCGCTCCAAGCCGCCCCTGACATGGAGAACAGACGCTTGAGTTGCATTGGTTTTATGGCGCCAATGACTCGCCATGGTGCAGAATCATTGAGTATAAGCAGTATTTACTCTGCCCCTCTCAACTACACCAACCTAATTCTGTTAGCGTTACCCAGGTAGCACGGCGTGGACGTAGAATTTCGGATTTTCGCTACCCCGGACAAACTTCAGTATTATATAAATGAAATTCGTAGTTAGTGCATCCATGATTGGTCCTGATTCTATCAATGGTTTTCCATATAGATCGATTTTCACTCATTCCAGCAACTTCCAAATTTGGATTTTCTACAATATGTTTATTTGTAAAATCAGAAGTATCATGGCATTGTTGCCAACGTTTAGAAATTGAATGATTATTGATTGGACTCAACGTTTCGATTTTCGACCACAATGGTTTTCTTGATTTTAACCGATTTTCTGATCTGTTCCTTAAATCTTCATGGATATGTAGCTGTTGATTCTCCATAATATTGTTCCAAGTTATTACAAGCATAGCTTCTCTTCTTATGTATGGTGGAGCAATATTTGATAAAATTGGAAGCCATGGTAAAGGGCAAGATCTTATTGAACCGGTTATTATCCGCATACATGAATTTAGTTGGATATCAATAAGTCGAGTGTGAACGCTGATTCCAAGCAGGTGCGCAATATTCTGCAGTTGAATAAACCAATGAAAGAGCAGATATTCGTAAAGTTTTTGCATCTGCACCCCAGCTTGTTCCAGATTGAATTATATTCACACGAGATCTTACTTTCTTGCTCAGATTTTCTAAGTGATGTTTAAATGTAAGCGATCGATCTAATATTACTCCAAGATATTTTGGAGTTGGATTAAATTTAATTATATGATTCTTCATGGAAACATGGAGTCCATCTCTGGCATTATAATTTGATAGATGAAAAACTGTAATTTCACTCTTATTTGAATTTAATAATAATCTGCTAGAAGATCCAAATCTCTTGACAATATTGACTCGGCATTTGTTTTAGATTCGGCATCATACGGATGTTGTATGGCAATTGCCAGATCATCTGCATAACTAAGTTTCCTTGAAAAAGTTTCTGGTAAATCAGATATATATACATTAAATAAAGTTGGTGCAAGTACAGAACCTTGTGGTAGCCCATTATTCAAATGACGACGTCTTCTGGTTTTATTTGCTAGGTGTACGATGAAATTTCTATCAGACAATAAAGCTGATATAATATTAAGTGTTTGGCGACATTTAATAATTGGACAAAGTTTTAACAAAAGCGCAGTCTTCCAGACAGTGTCATATGCTGCAGTTAAATCAATAAGGGCCATCCCAGTTTGTTTTTTATCCTGATAGCCAGCTTCAACAAATGTAACTAATGACAGGACTTGGTCACAACAGTTTCTTTTAGGACGAAATTCTGCTTGTTCTGTTGGAATAGTTTCATCAATTGTTGCTGAGATTCGATTGTATATCACTCGTTCAAACAATTTATATGATATACAGAGCAGCGAGATTGGACGATAATTTTCTGGCAGAGTTTTATCCTTTCCTGGTTTCAAGATTGCAGAAACTTTGGTAGATTTCCACACATTAGGAATAATTCCGCGGCTATAGCAATCGGAGTAAAATTTTGATAGCCATAATTTAGCATTATCCTTCATGTGGATGAAAAATTCAGGAAAAAGTTTACCGGTTCCGCAGGCTTTGCCAGTTTTTAGGTTATTTATGACCACGTTAACTTCATCTTTAGTGATTGGTGCAGCAAATAGAGATTCAACGATTTTCTTTTTAGCTTGTCTGAGTTTGTTTTTAACTACCTTAATTCTTGAACTCGAAACTGGACATTTGAAATTTTCGATCATTCGTGATGCTATAGCATTTGGATGAACAGATTGTTTTTACTAAAATTTTTAGAATTGCCGAGTCTACCAAGTAAATTCCATGCCTCACGACTTGAATTTTGAAAGTCCAAATTTTCACATAAATTTATCCATTTTTTTTTCTAATCTTATTTAATTCGTCAATCAACATATTAGCGATATCCATTGATTCTGTTTCTTGGTAAATTCGCCATAGATTATCGCATTCTTCATACCAATCTAGGATATATGTCTCACGTGAGATGAGACGCCACGCCATAAATATTCTGGAACAATAGTTTGATCAACAACAGCATATGCAGCCACTACCTAAAACAAAAAGAATAAAGATTAAACTACTACGGCAAATATTAACTGTGATGTTTGTTAATATTGTAATCAAAACACTTTATATTTAATATCAACTATATGCTTCAATTTATTATAAATCGTTTAATAATTTTATTACATTGACAATCTGACAATCTTGTTGACATTGTATATTATATTATATATATTGTTGACCTAGATGTGTGATACATCTAGTTGACCTAGATGTGTGGATCTGTATGCTTCATCTCCCTTTTTAAGTTCATGGATATCAGATAATATTATTATAATTATTAAGACAATTCGATGGTTCAATGTAATCTAAATTGATTCGATTAATCGTTGTGGTGGTTTAATTTTCCTGCCATATCTAGAATGAGAGATATTATTGTGAGTGTTATTGGAATTGTTGTTACTTGTTTCAATGATTATGTTTTCATTGTTTGTGCTATTATTGTTATACCAATCAGAACTTGTACTTGATTGGACATGGTTTTCTTTGTAATTGGGAGTATTATATGAATTTCGTAAATGCCTTGTGTTTCTACGCTTTATGCGATTGTTTTCATCTTTAATTAGATACGAACGTGGAGTGTCGTGTTTTCCTATAATCTCAGCAGGATGCCACGTACCTTCATGTTGATACACTATATTATCTCCCTTTTTGAAATTAGTGTTACGATATTGAGATGTTTTGTCGTAGCATTTTTTAGATTTTTCTTTTAATTTGCAAAGCTCATTGTAGACATCCTTCTGTACAATTGGCTCCAATAGGACATCTGAAATTGGCAGTGTGGATCTAGTGGATCGGTTCATCAGCATTTGGTTGGGTGAATATTTAATACCACTTATAGGCGTATTGCGATACTCAAGTAAGAATGTTTCAATGTCTCTTCCTGATTCAATGGATTTTTTTATAATCTTCTTGCATATTCCAACAAATTTTTCTGCTTGTCCATTTGATTGAGGATACCTTGGACTTGTGGTGATTATATTAAAATTCCAAACCCTTGCAAATTCGGCGAATTCATAAGATCCAAAAGGCATGTTGTCGGCTATTAAAGTTTGAGGAATTCCATGAGTTGCAAATATTGTTTTTAGTTTTTTGATAATCTCGTAGCTTCTTTTGTTATTCAGCTCAACTAGGTCTACATATTTCGAATAATAGTCTACACATACTATGTAGTTTTTGTTACCATGTTCTAAAATATCTACTCCAACTTTTTGGAATGGTAGTTTGGGAATTTCATGAGGTATTAGTTCTTCCTTCACATTTGAACTCCGAAATTTCTCACAAATAGAACATTTACGTACTGTATCTTCAATCTGTGATTCCATGTTCGGCCAATAATAAAGCATCTTTGCTCTAGAAATTGTTTTGTTTATACCGAAATGCGGTTCATGAAGCTTTTTCAAAATGCATGGACGCATTGACTGAGGAACAATAATTCTATTTTTGAAAAATAATATTCCATTTTCAGCTATGATGTCCTCTTTTTTATTCCAATACATTTTCACAGCATCACTTGAACTTTTCTTGTTGTTGCCCCATCCTTTTTTATACATAAGAATAATTTCACTCAAAATTGGGTCTTGACTGGTTGATGATATAAATTGTTCTTTTAATGGATCTGATATATTGAGAGCATGTATCACTTCTTCTAATGGTTCATCAATTGTAGAATTATCAACTATTTTAGAGCATGCTCTTGACAGTGCATCTGCAATGTGCATGAATTTTCCAGGTAGATATTCTATGTCAATGTCATATATCATGAGACGAATTTTGATTCTCTGAAGACGATTTGAATTGATTTCACACACATCCTTTTTCATTATACTCACCAGTGGCTTGTGATCCGTGTGAATTTTAATTTTACGTCCATAGATATAGTTATGAAATTTACGGCAAGCAAACAATACAGCAAGAAATTCTTTTTCAATTTGCCCGTAATTGATTTCAGCAGACGAAAGACTTTTGGATGCATAACATACAGGCTTATTATCTTGTAAGAGACAACATCCTATTCCGTCTTTTGAAGCATCTGTCTGGATCACGATTTCTTTATTATGATCAAAATTTGCCATGACAGGACAATTTGAAATTAAATTTTGAAAACCTTCAATGCATTTGGTATGTTCTGGTAGCCATAGCCAATCAGTGTCTTTTTTTAAGAGAGATCGGAGAGGTGATGATATTTCCGAGAAGTTTGGAATGAAATTTCTTAAATAATTTATCATACCAAGATAACGTTGTAACTCTTTTTTGTTTCGTGGTATGTCATATTTTATTATTGATTTTATTCTATCAGGATCAGGACTAATTCCTGTTTTGGAAAAAATGTGTCCCAAGTATTTCACTTCATTAACACAAAATTGAACTTTTTTGCTGTTAAATTTTATATTAAATTTCTTAGCCCGATGTGTGACTTCTTTCAAAATTAAGTCGTGAGATTCTTTTGTGTCAGCAAAAATTAGAACATCATCAATGTAAATGAAAACCCCTTCTATGTCACCAAAATATTTCTCCAATTTTTTTTGAAACACTTCTGATGCAATGTTAATTCCAAATCCCATTCTATTAAATTTGTAACAACCATATGGTGTGCTGAAAGTTAATAATTCTGACGATTCGGCATCAAGTTTAATTTGCCAAAAACTTTCTTTCAAATCAAGCACCGTGAAGTATTGTTTATTTTTTAACTTTAAACATAAGTCATCTATGGTCGGAATTACATGATAATCTTTTATTATATTTTGATTTAAGTTTTTTGGATCTAAACATATGCGAATAGATTTATCAGGTTTTTCAACTACGACCATTTGACTTACCCAACTATTCGGTTCATTAACCTTTGAAATGATATTTAAACTTTCCATCTGATCCAATTTATATTTAACTTTTTCTTTAAGTTTTTCTGGTATTCGATGTGGAGGCCTAGAAACAGGTAAAGCGCCTGGTTTAAGTTTTATTCTATATTCTGATGGAAACTGACCTAGTCCATTAAATAAATCTGCATTCTCTGACAAAAATATTTCTTTTGAGGAATTTTCAATAGAGTCTAATTTTTGCACTAAATTTAATTCAATGGACGAACGTAATCCTATGATAGGTGTTGAGTCATGATCAACAATTACAAAATTAGTTACACATGTCTTTCCACATTTCAAGTGTACTGTTAAATCACAACATCCTATCACGGTTAGTCTATAACCACCGTATGCATATAAATTCAATTCCGACTTGTATAATTGATTTTCACAGTTTAGTTTCATGAATATGTTTTTAGGAATTACATTAATTGGTGATCCAGTATCAATTTTAAATTTCATAATTAACATATTATTTATCTTTAAATCTATTACCCAAGAGTTATTTTTTTCTAATATTTGACTATTTATAGTACTAATATAAATATCATTTTGACTTACGTTATTTATTGCAGTATCTTGTTGATTTTCAATGGTATTTTGTAATTCATTTATAATCTCACTTTTCGATCTGCACATGCTTGATAAATGATTGAATTTTCTACATTTTGTACACCGTTTTCCATAAGCTGGACAGTTTTTAATTCTGTTGTGCCAATCTCCTCCACATTTATAGCATATTTTTACAGATTGATTTGACCGTTCAGTTTCTCTATTTGGATTGTGATGGATTGCTAATATGTTCACATCTTTCTGCATCTCATTTATTCGTGCTTTGTTTAATTCAGCTGTTTTACAAATCTGAATTGCTTTTTGAAGATCAAGATCATCAGTTCTTAACAAACTTTCTTGTACAGTTTGGTCTGCAATCCCTAATACAACTCTATCCCTTAGCATGGAGTCTCTTTGATCGCCAAACTCACAGTCCGCAATTAGCTGTTGTACGTCCAATATAAATGTGTCGAATGGTTCACCTTTCTTTTGGTTACGTGTGTAAAATAAAAACCGAGAATATACGATGTTTTTCTTTGGATTGAAATAATCATCAAATTTTTTCATACACGTGGTGTAATCTGAATTAAAATTTTTATCTATTTTTATCCTCCTCTTTATCTATTTTTACGAAATTATTTTTGAATATAAGAATTGCTGACTTTCCCATTGCGTTTAACAGGAGCGCAATTTTTCTTTTATCTGTTGCTTCTGTTAAGTCGGCTGCCTCCAAGTAAAATTCAAATTCAATTTTGAAATTCCGCCATTGCTCCGATAAGTTGTTGCTATTGAAATCTATGTTATCTGGCTTTGTAAAATCCATTTTATTATTGTTTGTCCTCAGCGCCATGTGATGTTTGTTAATATTGTAATCAAAACACTTTATATTTAATATCAACTATATGCTTCAATTTATTATAAATCGTTTAATAATTTTATTACATTGACAATCTGACAATCTTGTTGACATTGTATATTATATTATATATATTGTTGACCTAGATGTGTGATACATCTAGTTGACCTAGATGTGTGGATCTGTATGCTTCAAACTGAAATATTAACAACTAAATACACATTCACACAGATTGCTACAACCATACATTACACGAAAGCATATTGAGAACCACGACGCTTGTTACCGCGTCATACACAACAACAACATCAAACAGTTATAAATACGGTGGTGTAGAGACATGTCTAATATATTCAATAACCTTCATAAATAGGCCATCTCGATATCACATCATTACAATAATCTGACGATATATACGCATATAAAATATCTCTACAAGTGGGGATCGTTAGCCTCTACGTTATCTACAGATTAATAATTATAGTCTAATTCTAATACGATTATAGTTCAAAGCTTTTTTTAAATAAATTAACAGCTAAATCTTGAAGGTTCGTTCAGTCACAATAAAAGCTTAGTCGATCGCATAATTATGATCATAATAAAGTGGAAATAATCAGTTTTCTTTGTAATAGATTTTAATATTTTCTGTAAATGTCGTGTTAACTTTTAACTGTTGGTTTTTATTGTTTAAATAAGGAGTGCGTTCGAGAACTTAATGAGATCTCATTTTCATTAAATATTTAATGAGCCAATCAAAAAACGCGATGTTCATTGAATACTAAATTCATTTAATGTATTTAATGTATTTGATGTCAAATTTGAAAAATTTGGTACTTCTATGAATAAATAAACGAAATGTTGGATTATAAAAGTTATAATCACATTAAAATCTTACTCCCTGTTAATGCATTATTTTTCAAATACTTCCGTCGTAATTAAATTTATTTTAAAAATTTTCAAAAACGAATTCAATTTTAAGATTATAACTAACTCGAAAACTTTAAGGAATCTGCAGTTTGAGACTGGTGATTGAATTGGTTGCAAAAACTTATTAATTAATTTTATTTTCAGTCGTTAAATGTAATTGGTAATAGGAGGTGTTGGTTTTATCTCTCACTAATTTCAAAATTTTCATCCATTTTGTTTATATTTTTCAATTGAGAATTAATTATTATATATAAAATTAATTCCTTCATTCATTATAATACAATTAATTCGTAATACCTAATTGTCTAAATTAAATAAAAATTATAAAACAAAATTTTACAGTTTACAGTTTTCGATTTGAATTTTTTTTGAATAAAAAACTTCATTAAAACTTAAATATGCTATTTACTGCATTTAAAATTAAATGAAAAGAGGCGTGGTTTCATTAAATGAAAATTTAAATGAAATCGGTTTTTCAAGTTCTCGAACGCTGTCATCTGTCATTCATTAAATGGTTAATATCTCATTTAGTAATCGAACGCACTCAAGTATAACTTAAAGAACGATTTTTTTATTTTATTTTCACCAACATACAGTCTAATGAAGCATATTGATAGGTAAATATTGTAAAACAAAATTAAAATCACATTAATCAACTGTGTTATTTTAAATTAATTGGACCAAAATAAAACAATTTAAATAATTGAAAAATAGTTTTTGTGTCACCTGTATGGGTGCCGGTATGTTTCGTTAGCATCTTAATTCGTTTTCTGTCTTTTATCTACATATATCGCTGGGTAAGTGCAATAAAGGGATATCTTGTGAAAAGCCATTATGCAGTGAATTTGAACGTGCGAAACAAGAACTAAATTAAAGGTTTATAACTTAAATATTAATTATTTTTTGATATACTTAAAACAAAGGTTATAGGTGTAATTTTAAATTGTTTACAACATCGTTTTATTGCACCTTCAAAATATATGTAATATTCGCACATTTAATTAACAAAAATTGTTTTATGTTTAATTTTCTAAAAATGCATTACTGTATCTTTTGATTTATCTGTAAGGTATTTACATCAGTTTTGGTCCGCATCTGGCGATTTTTGGCAGTTACAATGGGATAATTTTTTAGATCTAACAGGTGAGTTGAATAAACAAAACCAAGTTAAAGTTTTTCTATTTCTTTTTGATTTAAAGTGACATTAGTAAGTTTTTAGTTTTAAGGATCGCTAAAAAACGCTACGCTAACTGAATATCTATTCTATCTCTATCTCTATATCTTATCTCTATAATATAATAGCCGCGAGTCTATCCCTCTATACGGTCGTAACGCTGATGACTTAGTACATTTTTTATTGTTTTTTTTCTTCATTTTGTTTTAAATAATATTAAAATTATTGTTTTTTTATTCATAAATACATAATAATCATAAAAATTTTGTTTTACGAATTTTAAATTGACCGAATGTAGTTTTTTAAAGTTATTGCTACTGTCTTTTCCTCTTTCGTGCAAATTATTATCATTTCGATATTAAGAAAATTAATTATTTTTGACAGGCAGTGCTAAAAATCATATAATAGTGGTTTTTCGATAATTATTTTTTACAGTTTTAGTCCTGTGAAATAAAATAAAGAAAAACAAAAACTACTATTTGAGCATTTCTCTTGCAAAATGAGATAACAGCTTCATCATAAAAGATCGGGTGACGTCATTACGAAGATTTTTTTTAGTTATTTGTAATTTTTGTTATTGTTTTAATAAAATTTAGAATGCATTCAGGGGATTTTTTTTAAAGTTATTAATAGTTTTTGTTGTTGTTTTAATTAAATCTGTTTTTTTCAATTGAATTAGTTACAATACATGTAATATGTTTTAATTTTGCTTTTGAACCTATATAGGTAAAAACATGCTATATATTATGCTTGATTTATCTTATATATTAATACACTAAAAAAAACTTTGTGCAGGCTAAGGCTTTTTTATTTGAATTTTGATTAATTTCAAATTTTCGCTGCTAACTGATATTAGTGTAACTTAAATTTTCAAGATTTTTGGGATTTTTTGGATCATAATTAAAAAAGTTATAGACGAATTAAAATGTATTTTTGAATTTAACGGCCTCCCACATACATTATGAAAATGGAATTGCCCAAGTATATATTTTTTTTTTCACAAAAACAATAAGCAGGCTACAGACCTTCAATCAATTTATCAATCAATTTGAAAACAAACGAAATAAAATTTAGTGTAAAAATCCCCTAAATTTTATTTCGTTTATTTTCGTTATCAATTGATTGTCAAATTGATTGAAGGTCTGTAGCCTGCTTTAAGAGAATATAAAAAATTAAATTTAGTATGTTATATTTTCTTTTCAAATTTCAATTTAGTTTATGAATTGATTTAGGAGTGAATAGACGTAATATTTTTCTTTGTTTTTTTATTAAAGGAGTGGATAGACGTAATATTTTTCTATGAATGTTGTGAATGAAGAAATGAATTGCACGTGGTATTTATCATTTTAAAATTCATGTGTTTGTTAAATTTGTCAGATGAAGATAGAATTGATTCAACGTGATAATTGTATGAGTGAGTTTATATTATTTTTCTTTGTTTTTTTATTATTATTATTCTTCTTTGATTTAATTATTATGGTGTTAATGGTGAAATGAATGTTGTGAATGACGTATTATTTTTCTTTGTTTTTTTATTATTACTAGGAGGGCCCGGCGTGCTTCGCTACGCTTAAATAAGTTTTCAAGTAAGCTTATTTGACTTCTAACTTATTTGATCGCTAATTTTTCATATATCCGAACTGATCAGCTAGAGTTCTGATTATTTTTCATTCATATATTTAAAAAGAAAAATTAAAAATTATATGCTAGCATTTCTCATAACCACTTTTTGAAATCATTGCTTCTACGTCAACAAAATGTCTACGCAAAAACTTTATTTATAAGCGTAGCGAAGCACGCCGGGCCCTCCTAGTAGTAATTAATATACTTCACAAGCAAACTTAAATCGTTTAAAGCAAAAACATGAGAAATTTCAGAGAGAATTTTTGAAATGAATATAGTTGTGTTTTGTATGTAAGCCAATATAAATGTTTGAAATCCTTTTCTTAACTCCCCTTTGTAGCACTATTATAGCAGGAGTCAGACCCAGAAAATTGTTCTATAGAACAGCGAACATAACAGCATAGAAAAATATAGATTTTTAACAATTTTTTAAAACAATGTAGGTTGCAAACATTTGATATTATTGGGACAAAAAACAGTTTGTGTTATAATAAACATTTTCAAACATTTAATAATTTAAACCGATTTAATAAAATGATGTTTAAAAAATTCAGTTGTCATTGTCGATGTAGAGGGTTGTGAGAAAGGTTCGGGGTTCAACGCGGACCCTATATTTATTTTTTATTGTTTTTGTTTATTTTTTTTATAGAATATAAAAATTATTTCTTTGGGATTTTTTGCATTAAATTTCTAGATATTACGAAGTATGTATTCATAGGATGAGAGAATATTTCGTCAACACTTAAATCAGCATTCTAATCAACATCCTAAGTGTGTAAAGGCATTATTGATTGTTGCCAATCAATGCGAAACTTAATATCAGACGCATGGTCAATTCATTGCTATATTTTTGGTTAGGAAACATAGACAACTTCAGGGGAATTTTTAATTTGGAAGGGTTTTTTGTGAACAATTAAGCTTAAGTACATATTGGAAATCACTTAAATTTTGCAATTCGAAATAACTTTTCATTTTCTCTAAAATTCATTTAGAAAATTTTTTTGTGTTTCGTGCCATAATGACTTTACACACTCGTGACTTAGGATGTTGATTAGAATGTTGACTTAAATGTTGACGAAATATTCTCTCATCCTATGAATTCATACATCGTAATATTTAGAAATTTAATACAAAAATCCCAAAGAAATGCAATTTCCAATATGTAATCATAGATGAAAGATTCAACTTAAGTAAATATGAAAAATGATGAAGTTTCAATTTAGAAATTATCTGAACATAAAAATTAAAATATGGTACGTCATTGCCGCTGTGGCTAAGTTGTGTCTTACACGGGATTTGAACATACGTCTCTGATGAATGTGAGTTCGAATCCTGGCACGAAACTTAGCCCGCGGGATACCCCCTCGTTTCATAGATTTGTCATAAAGAATATTCCAGAAAAACAATTTTTTTAATTCTTTCGATTTTTTTGATTCTTTTTGAACGGAAGGAATAGTGTCAGAATGCGATATAGACTGTTAACAATATCGCATTCTGAATTAAACCGAATTAATTTTTACGTTACGCGTTACATTAAATAACAGTCAATTTTAATAGTTGAATTTAAATAAGTTTTATTGTTGAGTATAAATATTCTGTAGATTATTTTGACGCTGTTTATTGTTTAACTAGAAATTTTCTATATAATCAATTTGTTGAAGTTATTGAAGAAATATTATAATCCGAGAAATATTGTTTATCCACGACTACTAAAGAATATATGCTTTCCATGTGTATGTCTTCCATTGTAATTTTATACATTCTATCACTTGTGTGAAGAATGTGACGCAATCGTTACATTCTACAAAAGTTCTATAGCTTATTTGTTCGCATAGTATTATCAAAAGGTCAAAACGAGAACAATACATATATAAAATATAAAATAATAAATTTAAGTTTTTCCGTTATGTCATTTGTTTTTTTTTTCTAAGCTATCTATGGTTAACATATTTCAATATGGCGATAAAAACTTTTGCAGGCAAACTTTAAATTAATCGAAATATTTTACAGTCGTTCATAAAATAGCATCTTGTATTCGCATAGGATGATGTCAATTCTTCACTCGAAAGATTCCCTCCACTCGCTACGCTCGTTCCGAGAAACTTCACCCTCGTGAAGAATTGCCGTGAATTCTAAGTTCATACAAGAATCTACTATTTCCCGTTGTTGTGAAATAATAAAAGTAGTGTACTCACCAGTTAGTGGTTTAATTCAATTTGAGAGTTAAGTAAACTCGTAGGCCGACAACCGTGACAATATTTTATTTTTTCAATTTTAGACGACGAACCTGTAACGTTATGGGTATACGGTACAACTATATTCACAATTCTAGTGTATTGGTTATTTGGAGGAATTTTTACAATTTTAGATATAACTAATAAGCCAAAATTTCTTCGACAGTACAAAGTTCAACCAGGAACAAATGAACCGGTTAATCGAAAAAAGTTAATAAAAGTAAGTTAAATTATTTCGTACATTTGATTGATTGATTTGATTAAAGTTTATATAACAGGTAGTTACGAATGTCCTGATCAATCAAACCCTTGTTACAGTTCCCTTCACATATTTTGCTTTTAAGTTATTGGAAATTCGTGGCTGTGCACCAATACATGAGCTGCCTAAATTACATTCGGTAGTACTGGAAATAGTTGTATTTATGTTAACAGAGGAATTGGGACTATATTATTCGCATCGGTTTGTTTATTATTTTAACATATGAAATTATTTTTAATATATTTCTTGTTTTATAGTTTACATCATAGCAAATATTTATATAAATATATCCACAAACAACATCATGAATGGACATCACCAATCGCAGTTACAGCAATATATTGTCATCCGATTGAGCATATTTTTAATAATTTAGTTCCACCATTTTCTGGTGTATTTGTAATGGGAAGTCATATTGCAACAGCATGGTTATGGTTTTTTATAATTATACTATCAACAATTACTCAACATTCCGGATATCATTTCCCCTTTTTGCCAAGTCCAGAAGCACATGATTTTCATCATTTCAAGTAAACCACTTTAAAAAGTTGTTCATTTGTATAGATAGTAATGCCTTTATTTTAGGTTTACCAATTGTTTTGGTGCTATAGGAGTTTTGGATCGTCTTCATGGGACCGATAGATTATTTAGAAGATCTAAAGCGTATGCTCGCCATAAAACGATGCTAAGTTTTATTCCACCTAGAGAAGCTTTTCCAGATTTAACAACGAGGCAGTGAAAAAATGCTGAATTTTCCTCAAAGAATTTTCTACTTCTATAATTAATAAAAATAATAAAATTATTTAATAATAACATTTGGAATAGTTCTAAACATATCTTGGACCGAAAAAAGAAGATAACCCCTATTCATGATGATCAACAGTGATGAAGAGACAAGAAATTAAAATACAAAATGTAAATATAATTCGACTGTAACAAAAAACCAAACTTATCGTTATTAACGGTTGATGTCATTGAATCCATCTAATATTCTAAGTTTCATTCATTATTTAAAATCGGATTAGAAAAATATTAGTACTAGCTTTAATATTTAATGTAACTTGTTTATATTTTGGGGTGCTGCCTCTGTTTCCATCTTGGCCCTCTTGGACTCTGTTCAAAAGCGAGCTATACGAATTGTAGGTGATCGAACTTTGACATCAAAACTTGATTCCCTACAACATCGTCGCACTGTTGCTGACCTCGTTGTTTTTTACAAATATCGTCATCAGCAGTGCTCAGATGAAATCAGCGGCATCATGCCTCAAACTTATTCTTACCCCCGTTCCACTCGGCAATCGGCTGCCGCAACCAGTGAAACGGTAAAGATCCCGCGCTGTCATACTGGCAGATCGCAGAGAGACTTCTTTGTCCGAACTGCGTACAAATGGAATAGTTTGCCGGAACACTTAGTCTCAGTTGGCTACAACCCACAGATGTTTAAAAAAAGCGTTAATCTACACCTCAGAACGCCAGTTGTTGTGGGACCCAGGTCTAGACCTAGGTCTTGAAAGGTGTTTATGTGTTGTTGTGACGCATATTCTAAACCCTATTACACAACACATTTTATTAAAAAAAAAAAAAAAAATATTTATTTTATTATACAGTAATCCCTCCGACTGTGCGGGTTTTAACTGCGCGATTTCCACTGCGCGAGATGAGTTTTCAATACTAATTTTCGCACTGCGCGATTAAAATTTCACACTGCGCGACGTTTAAAAATTTGTATTAGAATATGTAGGTGAATTTCGTACAATTAAAATGAAAAAAAAAGTACATTTGCCGTATGGGTCATTCTTTTACAAATCGAACAGATTTAACAAAATCTGACCGACGCATTTGTGATTTGGCTTAAAAAATTTTTTATGGGTATGATATTGAAAAAAATATACGTGTTCGAGGATTTTTTTTTGGAAAATAGAGGCGATCTAAATTTCGAGAATTTCGTGATTTTTGGCCTGACGGCTTATTCTTAAAAATTCGCAGATATGAATTTATTAATGATAGAAGCTTTTGTTTTATTTTATTTTAAAGTTAAGAGATACAATTTTAATAAAAAAATATATTCAATAAAAATTATTAGCAAATTCCGATTGTTATAAACAAATAAAATGTTAAAATCGAGTTTTAGTGATTGCCCTACAAAAATAAAGAGTATTTGATATTTTACGTTAAATGGAGAAAATAGTTTTACTGTTAGAAATAAATTAATTTATCTAGCGCGGGACAACAAAAATTTATGGAATTTTTTGTCTTTCAGCGCTCGATAAATTAATTTATTTCTAATGCTACTCGTACACGAGAGAGCAAAATTGCAGGTGTCAGAGAGAAAGTGTCTGACTTATTGCTAAACTGTTTACACATAGGAATTTGTTAATAATTTATGTAGATAACAATTTTTTTTAAAGTTCATCTTTTAGCTTTAAAATAAAACAGAAAAAAATTTCTATCATTACCAGAACCGAAGTTATGAATCTTTGCAAATAAGTCTTCCAGCAAAAAATCACGAAATCCTCGAAATTTAGAACCGCTTTATTTTCGAAAAAAAAATTCTCGAGCATAACTTTTTTTCTTGGGAAATGGGAATTTGGGAATTTTCCTATATAAAAGCCCTAAAAAAAATTTCAGCCAAATCAAAAATGTTCGGTTTGTAAAAGAATGACCCATATATGTAGCAATTTGCATTAGAAATTCAGTTTATTTTTAACTGTGTGGCTGGAACATTCAATATAGACAAATTCAATTTCAAGCCAGTAAGGGTAGAATATTCTAAACAAATTCATATTATTGATATTATTTTTTAGGGTTCCGTTTTTTATACGGAACACTATTGGTGAGAGTAAAACGAGTTTTTCACATTATATCGATTATCTCGTAAACTATAAATGCTATGGACTTGAAATTTGGCATGTGTATAAAACTAATCTGTCCACATGAAATGACGAATACAAATAAAACTAAAGTGGTTTTCGTTTGGTTTACAGGGGTTCGATGTGAGACCTTTGAGAAAATAGATTTTTTTATAGATTCAAGTATGGTATCATATGAAAGGGCTTCATTTCAGTATTTCTTAAAAATTTATTTTGGAATTTTACAACTCACCATTTTTTGTATAATTCTGAATAATGACGTTTTTTTCGTGTTTTCTTAACTCGATTAGCTCCGAACCTAACTGATCGAAAATTTTCAAATGTATTTGGAATGATAGAAAAATTAGTACAGTTTTAATAAAAAATATATAAAAGTGTCATATTCTCATAATTAGATTTATTGAGGGGGTAGAAATGAGGAGGGGTAAAAACACTATTTAAAATGTGGTCAAGTGGGGTGTCATTTGAAAGAGCACCTAATTTAAAAATCATAGCAATTATTTTTAGAATTTTGCGGTGCACAGTTTTTGAGTTATTGTCAAAAACATACCGTTCCCCCCCCCCCTTCGTTTCGACACTGATTGACAGAAAAATTTGGAAAAATTCACAAAGTTAGGAAATTTGGTAAATTTTGTATGAAAATTATACCGAAGTCTCAAATAATTATATTTCTGTGTGTTTAGGGGACCGGGGTAAAGAGGGTAAAAAAAAAACTTTTTTGACCCAAGCCAGTGGGGTGTCATTTGAAAGAGCACCTAATTTAAAATTCGTTGCAGTTTTTTTTATAATTTTGCGGTGCACAGTTTTTGAGTTATGGACAAAAAAGTGCAAAATTCAAACCGTTCCCCCCCCTTCGTTTCGACACTGATTGACAGAAAAATTTGGAAAAATTCACAGAGTTAGGCAATTTGGTAAATTTTGTATGAAAATTATAGCGAAGTCTCAAATAATTATATTTCTGTGTGTTTAGGGGACCGGGGTAGAGAGGGTAAAAAAAAAACTTTTTTGACCCAAGCGAGTGGGGTGTCATTTGAAAGAGCACCTAATTTAGAATTTGTTGCAATTTTTTTTAGAAATTTTCGGTGCACAGTTTTTGAGTTATGGACAAAAAAGTGCAAAATTAAAACCGTTCCCCCCCCTACGTTTCGACACTGATTGACAGAAAAATTTGTAAAAATTCACAGAGCTAGGCAATTTGGTAAATTTTGTATGAAAATTATACCGAAGTCTCAAATAATTATATTTCTGAGTGTTTAGGGGACCGGGGTAAAGAGGGTAAAAAAAAAACTTTTTTGACCCAAGCGAGTGGGGTGTCATTTGAAAGAGCACCTAATTTAAAATTCGTTGCAGTTTTTTTTATAATTTTGCGGTGCACAGTTTTTGAGTTATGGACAAAAAACTGCAAAATTCAAACCGTTCCCTCCCCTACGTTCCGACACTGATTGACAGAAAAATTTGAAAAAATTCACAGAGCTAGGAAATTTGGTAAATTTTGTATGAAAATTATACCGAAGTCTCAAATAATTATATTTCTGTGTGTTTAGGGCACCGGGGTAGAGAGGGTAAAAAAAAACTTTTTTTGACCCAAGCGAATGGAGTGTCATTTGAAAGAGCACCTATTTTAAAAATCATTGCAATTTTTTTTATAATTTTGCGGTGCACAGTTTTTGAGTTATGATCAAAAATGTTCAAAATTCAGACCGTCTCCCCGTGTATCAAATATTTATTAATCGTTTTGAAAGGGTAGGAATGGTAAGGTGAAATAAAGCTTTTTAACCCGAATAGCAATATTGAGTGGGACTGGCGTGTACATTTTTAGTCATGTCATCCTTTGTACTGATTCTTAGAGCAATTCTTAATTTTGCAACTCTTTTAGAGTGAATATAACCAGTTATCCAAAAGAAAGAACTTTATTTTTAAAATTATCACGGTCTTTTACTATCTATTGTATATTGTATTGTATTGTATGCCATAAGTAGGCCCAAAAGGTGGCGTAAATTCTCAAGGTTCAAATCAGATTGATGTGATTTGTTAGTTTGTGTTAAGATCCACGTTTGTAATCCATTCATAATTACTGGTTTAATAAATTTCTTGTATAACTTTAGAAAATGTTGAGTTTTAATTGAATGGTAAGTTCGATAACCTGCAATTATTTTAGGGTTAATATTTGTTTAATATGCTATTGTTTAAGTCAAACATTGATCTTTTGTTAATTTTAAATATTGTTAAAATTATACGTTGTTTTTCAAGCACCGACTCAAATGTCGAACTTATGTAATCTAACACAAAAAAATTGTTGCTATAGAAAGAACTGAAAATTTTAGTAAAGCGATGAGCCTATAATTCTATGGAACACGAAAAATATAGCGAAGCTTCAAGTGATTTTATTTCTATGTGTTTAGGGGATGGGAGTGGGGAAGGGTGAAAAATTGTTTTTTTGACCCGCATGAGTGGGATGTCATTTGATAGAGCACCAAAATTAAAAAACAATACAGTTTTTTTAGAATTTTGCGATGCACCGTTTTTGAATTATTCTCAAAAAAGTGCAACAAAAGGTTGGTCTCCCTCCCTATACGTTTCTTCGTTGATTGACAGAAAAATTTGAAAAAATTCATAGAGATAGGAAATTTAATAAACCCTTAACGAAAAATATAGCGAAGCCTCAAGTAGTTTTAATTCTACGTGTTTAGGGGATAGGAGTGGGGAATCGTGAAAAAAAGGTTTTTTGGCTTGCATGAGTGTCATTTGAAAGAACACCAAAATTAAGAAACATTACAATTATTTTAGAATCTTGCGATGCACAGTTTTTGAATTATTGTCAAAAAAGTCCTATTTTTAGCGTTAACACCACTCCACCCCTAAATTTCGTCGTTGTTTAACAGAATTGAGTCGTTCCTTAGCTACCATAAATAGCTATGGATATAATTTAACCTAAAGTAATATTTTTTATATCATTTCGATCAATTTAGATGAGATTGACATTAACTATTGATATTTACGATGAACCATTTAGTTTTTATGTGTCTATGGTCTGGCAATATAAACCCTTTACAACACAACTTTATGTAAATTATTTTGATATTGTTTTCTTTACATTCACGGAACCCTTGACGAGCGAATTTTATTCGCACTTTTCTGACTTTTTTAAATTTGAGTTGTTTTTTAAAATGTTTTTATGTTAATTTATCTGTTAACTTATGAAGTGTTTTCTTTTTAATAGTTGTCGGAGTAATACATGTTTTTCAGGCTGTATATATTCATTTTTGTTTAATTATAACTTTAAATAATTTTTTATTGAATTTTTTTCAAAATTTGGAACCGAACTCCCCATTTTCATACAAAATAGGGTTCACATTGCGCGGTTTTGTATTGCGCGCTGTTTTTCTGGAACGGAACTACCGCGCAGTCGGAGGGATTACTGTAAATCCAAATCTTAAATTTAGTATAATTAGTAAGATGTATCCAAGTTAAATCTCTATAATGGTTAATTAGATATTTATAAAAGATAAAAAGATAAAATTAGATATTAGATAAAATTATTGTAAAATTATTGTTAAAAATTTGCAACTCGGTCATTACAAAAACAGACAGAGGTGAAACCAAAGCTGGTTAATAAACATAAATTAAAAGGAATTTAATTGAACTAAGAATTACATGTGGTCCTTCGAGCCGGTCTATAGCAGTCTATTTTACTATATTAAAGCATATATTAAGCACATATTAAAGGCCTCTCCGAAAAATTGTCAAAAATGATACGTCACTACGATGGAAACATTTGTATTAGTTATAATAATAAGAGCTCACACGGAAATGTTTATTCAAAAGTGAAAGACAAAACTGACAAAATGAAGCAAAGAAATGTGATCTATTCCATACCATGTGAAGGAGAAGGATGCCATGCAAAATATGTTGGAAAAACGACAACACATCTGGAGAAAAGGTTGACGTCACATAAATACGACATAAATGCACTCCAGAAGGCAATAGTCAAAAATAATGATAGAGACATAGAAAAAGTATGCAATAGAACTGCTCTAGTCAAACATTCACACGAAAACAAACACACATTTGGTTTTGATAACTGCAAAATATTGCACCAACACAGCAACCCATACAACCTCTCATTTTTAGAAATGCTCCATATAAATGACAATACACAAAATATAAATAAAAAAACAGATACTGAGAATCTCAGTAAGTCCTACAAAACAATTTTGAAAATAATTAATGAGAGACAAAATAATTTTTGAACATAAATAAATTAGGAAAAAATTGTTAGTATTTTAGTGGTGATGCAGTTCAGATGACATGTCTAATTGCAGTGTTAAATTTTAAGCAAAACAATTTTACCAATTTGACAAGGACAATTAATGTTATATGTAAGAACTAAATGTTTTTTTTTTGTTAATTTTTAGTATTATTTTTTCTTGTTATTTTTTTAAAAATAATTTTCTAAGTTTTGTAATTATATATTTTCAATAAATAGTGCCCTGAGGAAGCTTCCAAACGAAGGCGAAACGTCGGCAAAATAACGAAATAATTGTTTAATTATTCTATATTGACTGAAGTACACACACAATTAACTAATAAGCATGCCGCATAGCTAGAGCTTTTACAGAACTAAGGGCGTTATTCCCTTTTCGCAATGAATGTATATACAAAACTTCACGTACACCTGCACAGAATTATATATTAATATTAAATTTTTAATATTTAAAAAACATAAAATAAAAAACTCAGTCCCAACTCCACATGACCAAATGTCACAAAGTATTTGTTGAATCGCAAAATAAGAAATAAAACTCCATCACTCTTGTTTTGAAAACTAAAAATAACAGAATAATATTTTAACATTTTTTTAAACAATATTATAAACAATTGAAACTTTGAAACAAAACGAAACGATAAAATTATAATAATAAATTAATCATTTTATTGATAAACTTTTTTTGAAAATATATTAAAAGATGAATTTGTGGGTTATTATTTTTATTCTTGAAACAATAAATAAATTATAAATAAACTATTAAAAAGAAATAAAAAATTTTTTTTATGTTTGTGTGTACATTTGTATTTTTGTATATGTATATTTATTTTTTTTTCTGTGCTTGAATTTGAACAGGATTTATTTTGGAATTATACTCTGTAGTGATTTAGTGCTTTTCTCCACTCTATATAAACCTAGTGTTCCATTTATGAAAGAAAACCTAATTTTTTTTTGTGTTTTTAATTTTTTTATTATTGTTTCGAAAGTGAATGCCAATCGCAATAAATTGCTTCATTTAACTCTCACAATTTTTTCAATAATGGTGTTACCAGTAATAGTGTTGCCGTAATTTTAACCTTAAAGTCTTTAAAAATCATGCTGTAAGAATGTGCCTTACGATCGAATTTTTATATGCAGTTAAGTAAAACAAATGTTTAAGACCAAATGGATATAGCCGCATGGATAAATAACGTAATCGCTATTTATGTAAAAAAGGGGTTATGTAGGTTATTACGCACGGAGAGTAGCATAATCCAGCTCGAGGGATGAATGTCACTTGATGGATGTAATGCCAAATCACGCCAATGGTGTTATGCTTAACTTACTAATAAAACAATTTCATGTTCTTTCCTTAGATATGCCAAAAATACATCCTATCCTAGAATACTAGTATGCCATGAAAATAAATAGTTTGAAGTTTGAAATTATTATTTTTTATTGGTATGTTATTATGTAAAATATACAGGGGCTGAAATCTCACAGCTCTGAGATATCAAGACTACGGTCTGGGTTAAGGATTTTGATATAGTTTTCGGCAAATAACCTTTATGAGGACATGGTTTTTAGTTTTGGGCCGCGATGTATATCAAACATAACTTTGTGTTAAAATACATGTATTTTTTATCTCTGTTTAGATATGTATTTCAAAACTAACACGAAACATCAATACGTTGTCGGAAAATTATAGTCTAAGATCCGGCTGCAGGATTAGTGCGCTCATCGATTTTTTGATAAAACCAAATTTTTATGTATATGTATAATTAGGAGAATATATATCTACCAGGCTGCCTATCAAATTTGGCCGCCAGTATTTGTAATTAAATTATTTTTAATTGATTTTTGGGAAAAAATTTCGTTCACCTGTTTTTTAAATAAAATATCGTCTACATCACGGCAAATTATATAACGATTCTAAAAAATCACGGTTGCCGTTGCGCACCTGGCCGCACCTCTTCGCAGCCAGGCGTAAACAGGTATGATTTCGATACATTTATACGTTCATAACGTACATTGGTTAGTTCTATATCAAATTGAAGCTAATTTTTTTCTATTTATTATCATATATGGTTGCCTAATTAAATCCGGCCGCAAATAGGGGTTGCTGGCTGTTAGAGATGATAAATATTTAAAGTAGAGTGAAAGAGAGTTAGCGCGTAACATCATTTGTCAGACGAGGATAGCGATTAACAGCTGTACGACGCTTTTAAGCCATTGCGAATGCGTCGAATGTTAGTGTTCTCAACCACCGGGGAGTAATAGAGACGACTTAATAAATACTCCAAAAAAATTGTCTTCCTTTTCAAAATGACAAATTTAAAAATTACAACAAAAAATGGTACAATCCTAGTTTATTTATACGCCCAAATAAATTTGCGTTTTTTTTCAGATAAATAGAAAGATGAGGTCCTCTGAATCCTAATTATGAAAAAAAAAATTGCAGAAATGAAGGGGTCAAAAGTTATAAAGGATCAAACTTTCAATTTTACCTTGGTCCCCCCTTTGGTTTTTTTTTTAGTTTTTTTTTTTCTTTTTTTCCTTATTTTTATTTATTATTTATTTATATTTTATCACACACTAAAATTTTAAAATTTAAAAAAATACCTTGGTCATCTGGTCAATTCTCCAGCGACAACTTTTTTTTTCGCTAAAAAAACAGGTAAGGGGTTAACCCATGCTTTTTTTGCAAAATTTTTGTCAAAAAAAAAATTGAAAAAATATGCTAGCGGTAATCTCTAGATGTCAATTTAAGCGAAATAAGTCAAAATACCAGGTTTGCTACCTTAAACAGGCCATAAATTGAAAACCAAAAATTTTACATTTGAAACCAAAGCTGGTGCTGTGGCTAAACCCGCTTACCAATTATGCTATAACTTGAGGTAGGGGATTGTTTTGGACCCACCTTTCAGTTTATATGCCATTCCCCAAGATTTGCGACAACTTTTTTTTTCGCTAAAAAAACAGGTAAGGGGTTAACCCATGCTTTTTTTGCAAAATTTTTGTCAAAAAAAAAATTGAAAAAATATGCTGGCGGTAATCTCTAGATGTCAATTTAAGCGAAATAAGTCAAAATACCAGGTTTGCTACCTTAAACAGGCCATAAATTGAAAACCAAAAATTTTACATTTGAAACCAAAGCTGGTGCTGTGGCTAAACCCGCTTACCAATTATGCTATAACTTGAGGTAGGGGATTGTTTTGGACCCACCTTTCAGTTTATATGCCATTCCCCAAGATTTGCGACAACTTTTTTTTTCGCTAAAAAAACAGGTAAGGGGTTAACCCATGCTTTTTTTGCAAAATTTTTGTCAAAAAAAAAATTGAAAAAATATGCTGGCGGTAATCTCTAGATGTCAATTTAAGCGAAATAAGTCAAAATACCAGGTTTGCTACCTTAAACAGGCCATAAATTGAAAACCAAAAATTTTACATTTGAAACCAAAGCTTATGCTGTGGCTAAACCCGCTTACCAATTATGCTATAACTTGAGGTAGGGGATTGTTTTGGACCCACCTTTCAGTTTATATGCCATTCCCCAAGATTTGCGACAACTTTTTTTTTCGCTAAAAAAAACAGGTAAGGGGTTAACCCATGCTTTTTTTGCAAAATTTTTGTCAAAAAAAAAATTGAAAAAATATGCTAGCGTAATCTCTAGATGTCAATTTAAGCGAAATAAGTCAAAATACCAGGTTTGCTACCTTAAACAGGCCATAAATTGAAAACCAAAAATTTTACATTTGAAACCAAAGCTTATGCTGTGGCTAAACCCGCTTACCAATTATGCTATAACTTGAGGTAGGGGATTGTTTTGGACCCACCTTTCAGTTTATATGCCATTCCCCAAGATTTGCGACAACTTTTTTTTTCGCTAAAAAAACAGGTAAGGGGTTAACCCATGCTTTTTTTGCAAAATTTTTGTCAAAAAAAAAATTGAAAAAATATGCTGGCGGTAATCTCTAGATGTCAATTTAAGCGAAATAAGTCAAAATACCAGGTTTGCTACCTTAAACAGGCCATAAATTGAAAACCAAAAATTTTACATTTGAAACCAAAGCTTATGCTGTGGCTAAACCCGCTTACCAATTATGCTATAACTTGAGGTAGGGGATTGTTTTGGACCCACCTTTCAGTTTATATGCCATTCCCCAAGATTTGCGACAACTTTTTTTTTCGCTAAAAAAACAGGTAAGGGGTTAACCAGGGGTTAACCCATGCTTTTTTTGCAAAATTTTTGTCAAAAAAAAAATTGAAAAAATATGCTGGCGGTAATCTCTAGATGTCAATTTAAGCGAAATAAGTCAAAATACCAGGTTTGCTACCTTAAACAGGCCATAAATTGAAAACCAAAAATTTTACATTTGAAACCAAAGCTGGTGCTGTGGCTAAACCCGCTTACCAATTATGCTATAACTTGAGGTAGGGGATTGTTTTGGACCCACCTTTCAGTTTATATGCCATTCCCCAAGATTTGCGACAACTTTTTTTTTCGCTAAAAAAACAGGTAAGGGGTTAACCCATGCTTTTTTTGCAAAATTTTTGTCAAAAAAAAAATTGAAAAAATATGCTAGCGGTAATCTCTAGATGTCAATTTAAGCGAAATAAGTCAAAATACCAGGTTTGCTACCTTAAACAGGCCATAAATTGAAAACCAAAAATTTTACATTTGAAACCAAAGCTGGTGCTGTGGCTAAACCCGCTTACCAATTATGCTATAACTTGAGGTAGGGGATTGTTTTGGACCTACCTTTCAGTTTATATGCCATTCCCCAAGATTTGCGACAACTTTTTTTTTCGCTAAAAAAACAGGTAAGGGGTTAACCCATGCTTTTTTTGCAAAATTTTTGTCAAAAAAAAAATTGAAAAAATATGCTAGCGGTAATCTCTAGATGTCAACTTAAGCGAAATAAGTCAAAATACCAGGTTTGCTACCTTAAACAGGCCATAAATTGAAAACCAAAAATTTTACATTTGAAACCAAAGCTGGTGCTGTGGCTAAACCCGCTTACCAATTATGCTATAACTTGAGGTAGGGGATTGTTTTGGACCCACCTTTCAGTTTATATGCCATTCCAATTTTTGTCAAAAAAAAAATTGAAAAAATATGCTAGCGGTAATCTCTAGATGTCAATTTAAGCGAAATAAGTCAAAATACCAGGTTTGCTACCTTAAACAGGCCATAAATTGAAAACCAAAAATTTTACATTTGAAACCAAAGCTGGTGCTGTGGCTAAACCCGCTTACCAATTATGCTATAACTTGAGGTAGGGGATTGTTTTGGACCCACCTTTCAGTTTATATGCCATTCCCCAAGATTTGCGACAACTTTTTTTTTCGCTAAAAAAACAGGTAA
The DNA here is from genome assembly GCA_963693315.1 of Diogma glabrata. Classification (NCBI taxonomy): domain Eukaryota; kingdom Metazoa; phylum Arthropoda; class Insecta; order Diptera; family Cylindrotomidae; genus Diogma; species Diogma glabrata. Next base: position 405,340,779 of record OY856187.1, on the reverse strand, counting down.
GGGGTTAACCCATGCTTTTTTTGCAAAATTTTTGTCAAAAAAAAAATTGAAAAAATATGCTAGCGGTAATCTCTAGATGTCAATTTAAGCGAAATAAGTCAAAATACCAGGTTTGCTACCTTAAACAGGCCATAAATTGAAAACCAAAAATTTTACATTTGAAACCAAAGCTGGTGCTGTGGCTAAACCCGCTTACCAATTATGCTATAACTTGAGGTAGGGGATTGTTTTGGACCCACACTGAGAATAAAAACCACGTAAAATGATACTAAATTAAGGTGAAATCCCCTACGGTTTTTATCCAATTAGCAAATCATCTTACTTTAATGTGATTTTTCACTTTATTTCAGTTGCCGTAAAATTAACAGAAATTCACCTTGAAACAAAAAGATAACACGTCAAATTAAAAACGCATTTTTTTATGTGAAAATCATTTTAATTTAAAAGGACTATCCCGACTTTATTCAAAGTGAAACTCATATAGAATTTAGGAGATATTCATATTAACTATAGAGAATCCCTTGTAATTTAAAAGAATATCCTATTATTTTTATGAGATTTCACTTACAATCTAGATGATATTCATTTAAATTTTTAAAATCACATTAATTTCAAAAGAATGTCAACTTACTTTTAAGAGATATCAGCTTAACTTAAGGAGAAGTTAGCTTCATTTCTAGTTTGTAATATGAATATTTTTTATTTTTCAAATAAAAACACCATAGCTTTATTATATATATAGATTTTATTTTATTTATAGATTTTAGATTCTACGTACATTCTACATACAAATTCATAATTCATACAAATTCATAATTGTTTCTACGAAACAAATTCATACTAATTCATAATACAAATAAAATTAAATGATAATAAATAAATATTGAACAATAATATAATACTGTAATTTAAATATTATAAAAACTTAATCTCATAAAGTCTTATAGTAAATTTTATTTTCAAAATTATAATTTTTATTATTTCATTTTGATCTTAGAATTATATTTATTTTAATATAGCTGTATAAATATTTCATATTTTATTATGATTTATTTTGTATTATAGAAATAATAAGATTAATTTAAAAAAAAGTTGGGAAGAAATTCAATTTTGACATATCAATTTTTAAAATATTGTTTTGGTCTTACAACGCGTTTTCCATCATTTAAATTATAAAAATGTATAGGTGGCCCATAAAACTGTATTAAATTGTATATTTCATAATTTTCCAACGTGTTTCCAACCAAAAATGATTGATAATGATCCATAAAGTTAAGTAGTTGCCAGACCTTGCAAACAACAAAACAGTTCTGTTCAAAAACTATTATATCAATAATTTCGAAGGCCAATGGTGTATCTATTTTGAGATCTAACGTCAAAATATAACCCTTTTCATACGTTATACCTCGAAAGATTATGGAATCAACCATTTGAAGTAAGTTATCTGTTATCTGAACATGCAATTTAAGATAATTAAAATATGGTTTGGAATTTATATTTATAGTAGAAGGAGAGCTCTTAAATATTGTTTCCTCTTGGAAAAAACTTTTTGACATAATAAGGCTTGAAAATCGCAGTGCAGCTTTCGTACATAATGTTAATGGTATGTTAACCCGCGAAGTAATATTATAGACATACGTTTTTTGTATTCGGTGTTCAGCTTCAAATCTAAAACACCACAATAGTTTTATTGGGCCTAAGGCTTTAATTATTCTAGGATAATGTATCAGAAAATGAAATTTAGGTTTCAATTTTTCTTTAAATATTGATTGATAAAGTTCATTGTGAAATTTAATAAGTGTTGTTAGTTCCTCTAAAATAGCGTTATCAAAAGAAGAGCATAATAAAATATCAATTATCTTAATTAACACTATCATAAGTTTATAAACAATATCATTTTCGTTAATTAGGTCACCAATCATAAGGGGTAAAAAATGAATTAGTGTTTTCATCTCACTAGCATTTAATTTGAATGAAGCATTTTGAATATGGTGCTTTTGAATAGGAGGGCTTACATTTCCGATCTCTGTGACACCATAAGAAAACATTTGCTTCCTATAGTTGAATGTATCCAATGTAAAATACTTTTTTTCATATATAAAATGAAATAATATTTTGGATAAGTCATATCTACAAATACCACAAAACATATCATGCATCATATCAGAAGTAATGTTATCAGTAACATGAAAATTTTCTATGGAATTAAATATGGAATCTTCTAGAACACCCGTTTTTGTAAAATCATTTAGTAGTAGATCTGCATTAAAGTTAGATTTAGTTCTAAGAAATTCTGGATGTTCAACCGTATCCGTTTGCATTTGGCGTTTATCTCTTTTGCATAATCTACAATAATAATTGGAATTAAATGATTTCACATAACCAAGAACAGTGTTCAGGCCAAGATTGTCGCCAAGTATTTGCCCTAATTTAAAACTAACAATATAATTTTTACTTTTTACAATTAAATGCATTTCAGTATCCTCTATTTTTTTAAGATCCTGCACTAATGTATTTAATGATAAATTACAACCATATTCATTCATATCAGAAGTTTTTATAAAGCCCGCTACAAATATGTTGTTAAGTTTTGAGAGTTGGTAGTTAGGAATCACTGGAAAATTGTAGTAAATTCCACATATTTTATGGGTACCAGAGTTCGAACCCAAAGGATTGTTTACCTCAAAGTCATCTAAATAAATATTAAAAGGTATAACAATTTTATCTTCCGGTATATTTTTATTTTGCCAATATACACCGTTAATAAAATTTGTTGTTTTGTCACAGCTTTTTAAGTCATTAATATTTTTTAATGTTTGCTCTAATACCCCAGGGCTTTCAAAATATTTTCGAAATTGGAACTGTAGGTTCATTAGACAACCTTCTACTTTAATAGGTGCTAAGGAAGGCATATTGTTAACAACAACCTCTGACAAAACATTGCTAATAATAAATGTTTTAGGGGACATGTAAAGATCAGCATTTTCTAATTTTTTTATTAATTTATATTCCGATTTTATTTCGTGAAATGGTTCTGAAACTGATGTTATAATTTTTATTGCATCATCTTTCACATCAGAATTTTCAAAAGATAATAGTGACTGTAAAATAGTACTAGATATTGGTTTTGTAACTAGATCGGTAACTAGGGCTTGAATTTGGGTGATAGCTTTACGAGAAAATGCTGTTTCTTCGTGTAGTTTTAAGGTAAATTTGAGAAAAGAAATATTTAAATCTGACAATAAATCTAGATTAGACATTTTATTGGATTTGGTAGTTGGTATTGTAGCGCTAGAAATAGTTGTTGTTATACTACAGAGTGTTTCAGATTGTAACCAATGTGGTTGCGCTATACTGAGTGATTTTTCATGCTTCATTAAATGTTTTTTAAAAGAGTAGATATTTTGAAATTTTTGTTTACAATTTTGTTGTTTGCACCCAAATTTATAAATGGATGGAACACCATGAACTGTCTTGATATGGTTAATCATTTGAGTTGTTGTCGAGAAGGTATATTCACAAAAAATGCAAAGTAGTTTGGACATTTTTATAAAAATTTAATTTTGTAAATTTAATTTGTTGATAAGATTTGTAATCTCAGAGTAATTCTCTGATTTTAATTCAAAAAAATATTGTTCTAGGAAAAGCCAAACTAGTTTGCTAAGAGGTGAATATTCTACTTGATACACATAACATAATTTTATAACCACATCCAAACATTTTCTAAATGTACATAATTTATATTTGATGCCATCACAAAAGACATAAAAATTATTCAAGTTTTGAATTTCATTACCTACTACTATTATTCTGGGTTGTAATGTTTTGTTTTCGAGTTTACAGCTACTAATAATTTCTTCCATTTTTCTTTGAACATCATTTACATTTTTTATGTGAACTACAAAGTCACTCTGAGCATCTGCGATTGTCGGTTTTAAAACTTTGCTGGTACGTTTTGGTTGTAAAACTGCATGCAATAATATTGCAATAATGCAGTCTTTTGAATCTAAGAAATGTTAAGGGTTAGTAAATTTCAAACAAAATTCATAGAAGTTTTAGTATTTCATTTACCTTTATCAACTGTTTTATTTTTAAGAATGTTAAATAATCCTTTATTGGACTTGTCTTTAATTTCGTCTTCATAATATGTTATGATTTTAGAAACGAAAATGTCATAATTTATCAATAAGAGATTCTGTTTTTTTGGATGCAGATAATCAAAATCAATATCAATCTGAAAGTAAATTGAAAGAAATAGTTAGTTTTCGGCATTATGACCTTAAAAACGACTAAGCAAATATATTTAAAAAACATGTTATAAAATAACGAAAAAACATATGCTTACTAATTGATAACCATCCGCATCATTAAACCGGGGCCAATCTTTCATCAATTCGCACAGATTATGGTTCGATTTGATGTGATTTAATGGCAGATGACCTAGTCCAAAATCTGCAATCCTAATTGGCAAAGTTTTTGTCCACAAATCTACAACCGTCTCCCACGGTGAAGGATTATGCTGAAGCCAGCATTTCATAGTTTTCATTTCATCTGAAAAATATATTTAAAACAATATTTAAAAGTCTAATATTTTATATATTGTGTGCAAATAATCTAAATAACCTAAATTACCTTGGGTATATATTGGTACTGGAACTGAAGTATTTAATGACTTGGTTATTTCAGTTTTTTCCTGGTTTGTTGTATTGGTGTTGCTCCATTTCGAATGGAGCTTTCCTGTAGGATTTTTTTTCCCAGATTTACGACACATAAAATATGTTTCCTGTAATGTTTATTTAATGTAATGTTTATTTAATTATAACTTTAGTTAAAACAATGAAAATCAAATATTTACAGCTTTTTCGTTTGGAAAGCACTCAACAATGGCAACTGCCCATTGTTTCATATCGTTGTAGCTCATTTTGGATTTATTAAAGATGTGCTGATCCACGATACATTGAGTTAAAATTTGTTGCCTTTTGTTGTCTAATTTCTGATATTTTTCATAATAAGATAAAACCAACGTCCCTTTGATAGTTTGCAGTAATATCTTTTTAACATCCTTGTTGTTGGTGTATTCTGTATTATTGTTGTTAGAGCTAATGGTTTGTGAATTCGTCTTGTTGCTTCCGGTTGACATGCTGAATAGATCATCAGATATTTTTGATAACCAGTTCAAAATTTCACTGCCCATGTCATTTGAAATTGTATTTTCATCAGATTTTAAAGGATACCCTTTAAGATTATATAATATTTAGTTTAAAATTTAATGGTATATTTATTATGCTTAGTGTTTAAGTGTACACGTGTATGGAGCACTTAAATATTTACACGGCATATATAAAATGAAC